>PVIH01024703.1:0-22220 GCA_004025045.1 Sigmodon hispidus | reverse complement strand
CCCCCAGTGAGGGGCTGGGGTGTGGCTCAGTGGTAGAGCCCCTGCCTAGAATCCCCCAGTGAGGGGCTGGGGTGTGGATCAGTGGTAGAGCCCCTGCCTAGACTCCCCCAGTGAGGGGCTGGGGTGTGGCTCAGTGGTACAGCCCCTGCCTAGAATCCCCTAGTGAGGGGCTGGGGTGTGGCTCAGGGGTGGTGGCACACTATCTGCTTCTATGCATGCCTGTCCTATCACCCTCCATTCCTGAATCTAGCAGACAGTAGACAGCAGAAATCAGGCTGCTGGGCCTCGGTGATGGCTCCAGTGCAAAGATTCTTGCAGCCACGTCTGGTAATAGAACTGCAAACTTTGGGACCTCCATGGAGGAAGGAGAGGACAGACTCCCACAAATTGTCTCCTGATCGTCCCACATGGACTGTGGCACTCACACACACACAAACACAAAATAAACATCACTGCTCTCTTTTTAAATGGGCCTTTATAACTCGGCTCAACTTCCAGACCCTACACACACACACATTGCTCCCTGTTTTCTCCATTCTGCTTTTCCCTCTCTTGTAATGGCGACCCCGCTATCCTTCTGGCTGCGACTTGAACATCATCTCTTACCTCTAGCCTTGAACTGGAACTACAAACAGTTGTTAGCTGCCATGTGAGTGCTGGGAATTGAACCCGGGTCCTCTGGAAGAACAAACAGTGCTCTTAACCGCTGAGCCATCTCTCCAGCCCCCACCTCCAGCCTTGATGTCTCTTCCCGAGGTCTAGCACAGTGGTTCTCAGCCATCCTTACACTGTGACCCTTCAGTACCGCTCCTAAAGTGTGGTGACCCCCCCAACCATGAATTATTTTCATTGCTACTTCATAACTATAATTTTGCTACTGTTATGTACCATAATAAAGCAAACATCAGAAATGTAACTTCTGTGAAAGAGCTGTTCAACACTCGCTACCCCGTCGGGGTGGTGATACACCTGTTGAGAACCGCTGGTCAGTTTTGGGGGGTCCCTCTTGGTCATCTCCTGACACTTTCTGGTTTTCTTTCCTCGTTTAATTCTGTCCTTGGCACTTGGCACTGTCCCCCATTCTATTCCTTATCCTGTCTGTCCCCTCCATTGTGGGATGTGCATGTGTGCAGACTGGGAGTTAACCCTCAGTGTCTTCCTCTACCGTTCTCCATCTTATTTTTTATTCTTTTATTAAATGTGTCTCTCATGGGGACTGGAGAGATGGCTCAGCGGTTAAGAGCAACGTCTGCTCTTCCAGAGGACCCGGGTTCGATTCCCAGCACCCACATGGCAGCTAACAACTGTCTGTAGTTCCAGTTCCAGGCAAACACCAAAGCAAATAAATAAATAAAGTTTTTTTTTGTTTTTTTTGTTTTTGTTTTTTTTAAAAATGTGTCTCTCATTTAACCTGGAGCTCATTATTTGGCTAAGCTGCCTGGTCACAGAGCCTCTAGGCCACTCCAGTCTTTGTTCCTCAGTGCTAGGATTACAAACATATGCCGCCATACTTAGCAATATTTTTCAGGACATGGTTTTTCTGTGTAGTCCTGGCTATCCTGGAACTAGCTCTGTAGACCAGGCTGGCCTCAAACTCACAGGGCTCTGCCTTCCTCTGTGCATGCCTCACTCATATCAAGTTTTTCACATAGGTGTTAGGTAAAACTCAGCTCCTCGGGCTGGAGAGATGGCTCAGCGGTTAAGAGCACTGACTGCTCTTCCAGAGGTCCTGAGTTCAATTCCCAGCACCCACATGGCAGCTCACAACTGTCTGTAGTTCCAGTTCCCAGTTCCAGGCAAATACCAAGGCAAATAAAATAAATAAAGGTTAAAAAAAAAAAAAACTCAGCTCCTCATGTCTGTGCCTTGAGCATTTTATCCACTGCACATTTCCCCAGACTGAGGACAGTTTTTAAAGTATTTGTTTTTGTTCATAGCCATGAGCTCCTTGGCATACAGTGACAGTTCAATATGCCGTTTTTGAAGGAATGCATAAACAAATGAGTGCAGGAGAGCCCTAGAGAGACAGAGAGTACCATGCTATGAAACAAACATAAGGTCCCAGAAGGAAAAAAAAATGGGATGTAGTGCCCTATGCCTCTAAACCCCATTCTTAGAAGCCTGAGTTCAGAGGGTCAGGAGTTAAAGGTTAGCATCAGATATATAAGGAGTTGAGGCCAGCCTGGGCTACTGTCAGGAGAAGGGGGCATTACAGATGCAGATAACTTTTTTCTCTCTGAGGAGAGAAAGAACTGGAAACAGACATAGAAATAGGTGGGTATTTGGGGCAAAGAGAGAGGACATGGGAGCTACTTCCAGAAAGACCCAAAGTGAACAGGATAGAAGGAATCGGAGAGCCCAAGAAGAGCAAGCAAAAGACAGCTACTCCCTGCCCTCTCACTGGGAGCCAGGACCAGGAATTAACCTGAGGTCAACTCCACTGAGACTTTGCAGGCCAGACTGTGGGGAAGAAGCAGTGTGGGAAAGCGTCATCTCTGTGAGGTGAAGAAACTCATAGGTTCCAATCCCATCTATGCCACTTCCTGGCTAAGACACTGAACAAACCAACTCCGTCTCTGAGCTTCACATGCTAAATGCAACCGAGGCAAATTGTTTAGTGACAGGGATGAAACTGGTTTGCTTTCCTGGTGTGCTCAAAGCCCTGGGTTCCCCCTCCAGCACGCTCCACATGGCTGTGGTACACACCTGAAATCCACACACATGGGAGGCAGAAGTAAGACAATAGGAAACTTAAGGTCATCCTTGGCTATCTAGTGAGTTCCGGCCAGTATGGGCTACCTGACACCCTGCTTCAAAGCAAAAGCAAAGAAACCCAAAATCCAAGTAGAATTCAAGCTGGAGGGATGGTTGGTCAGTTAGGAGCATTGGTTCCTCTTGATGGGAATCCGGGTTTGGTACCCAGCACCAACATGCCAGCTCACAGCCACAAGAAAGATCACTTCCAGAAGGATCTGACACCCTCTTCTGGCCTCCTGTTTCAGACACCCATGTGATAAAATCCCAGAAATTCCTTTTCCTCTGCTTCTTTACCTGCCATGGCATTCTCCTCTGCTCCACCACCACTCCTTGATAGACAGATCTTTCTGAATTCATGGGCCAAAATAAAGCCAGGGATTTTTGTCATAGCAAAGGCAGGGACACTAACATACCAGCCTTCTCACCCACCCTACAGGGGAGTGATGTGCCCCCCATCAAGTAAATATTCTGGGGGCTGGAGAGGTTCAGAGATGAGGTCTGTCTCCACCCTTGCCTCAGTCAGCTCAGGAGTGGGGTATAAATTCCCTGTGGCTCCCATAGACCCCTAAAGTTTTCCTGCTTTGGTTCTGATATTAGTCAATATATTTGTCAATCAACATGATGGGAGACAGAGGCAACTTCTTGGGAAAGCTGGGGTGCATCTCTGTGTGGCCTTTAGGTGTACAAGCTGAGGGACAATGGCATAAGGCCGTGTGTGCCCTCTGTCACCCAGATTCAATTCCTTTTGTCAGGCTAGAAAAAGGAGATTCTCAGTGTTCAAACTCTGTGTCTTTTGGGCTCACTACCTCCTGTTCACAGAGTAGCCATTTAAATAAAATCTAAAGCAATACAATAAAGCTAGGAACAGTGGGGTCAGCAATCCCATCATTCAAGAGGATTACTTTGAGGTTGACATCAGCCTAGGCTACATAGACTCTGCCCCTCTCACCCACCCATGACAGAGTTTCTCTGTGTAACAGCCCTGGTTGTCTTGGAACTCACTCTGTGGATTTGAACTCAGAGATCTACCCGCCTCTGCCTCCTGAGTACTGAGATTAAAACACCACTACCACACAGCAGACCGTATCTTAAAAAAAAAAAAAAAAAAAAAAAAGCATAAGAATGTCTGTGATCTCAGTAAAGGTGCATGCTAATACATCTAAAAAGCTCAGTTTGATCCTCATACTCATGTGGTAAGAGGACTAAGGCCCTCGAGATGCTGTCTCACCTCTATAGGACACACACACACACAATAGACAGACAGACAGACAGATGATAGACAAGACAGACCGGCAGGCAGGTAGGTAGGTAGACATACAGACAGATTATATATATATATATATATATATATATAAATTCCAGGCCAACCTGGGCTACAAGAAACCCCGTCTCAAAAACATAGATAAGATTGAAACAAAGGAAAAAGAAAAAAAGCAGAGAATAGAGATGAGAGGAAAGGTCTGGGTATCCCTCCCCACTGTGTCCAGACCCCACCTGCTGTGGTTCCAGAACTGGGGACCTACTTCTCCAGCAGCCGGGCTACTGCCTCCTGAGCCTGCTCCCCGTAGGCGTTGCCTTGCCGGAGCAGACCCTCTGCAGCTTGCACGGCCACCTGCATCTTTTGCTGGTTCAGCTCCATGGTGGTGAGAAAATCCCGGTGCCTCTTCATGGCCTCTTCTACCGACTCCACGGTGCAGGGGAGCTCAGCGCCGGACAGCGCCACCTCCTGGGAACGGAAGGGACACAGGTCAGCTCGGCTCGCTCAGGATGCCGGAAAGGCTGCCAACTCGCATCAAGCATAGTTCTTTCTGCCACAGGGCTTTTGCTTTTGCTGGAGCTTCTCTTTAGCGCTATGTCCTTCCGGATTCCTTGGGGTCTCTGCCCACTCTGCCAAATCTATCAACTGCTATTTCCTTCCAAATAACGCACAATCCCAATAAGCGACTCCAAACGTGATTGTCCACAAATTCATCTTTAACAAAACACAAAACCCAAGCAGAGCGTGGTGGCGCATATCTTTAGTCCCAGTACTTTGTGAGGTGGAGGCAGGCAGATCTGTGAGAGTTTAAGGCTAGCCTGCTCTATATAGAGAGCTCCAGGCCATCATCTAGTGCTACACAGTGAGACCCTGTTTCCATAAAAGCAAAAAGCTGGAGAAATGTAAAAGATATTTACAGCTCTTCCAGAAGACCCAAGTTGGGTTCTCAGCACCCACATCTGACAGTCCACAGCCACCTGTAACTGCAGTTCCAGATTCCAGCACCTTGGACTTCTCAGGACCCTGTACCCAGATGCTTATACACACACGTGCTCACAATTAAAAATAATAAAACTAGGCTATTAAAAAAATTAAGCCAGGCAGTAGTGGTGCACGCTTTAAATCCTAACAGGAAAGAGAGGCCGGAAAATCTCTGAGAATTCGAAACCTGGTCTCCATAGTGAGATCCAGGAGAGCCAAGACTAGATAAAGAGATCCTCTCTCAATAATAAATAAATAACAAAACAATGCCATAAATCCCACACTACTCAACATCACCTTTAAATTCTGTCACACACCCGCCCTCCCCTCACCGTCCAAAACTCAATTTTCCTGATAAACAGCTATTTCCCCCTTAACTTTCTACCCCTCCTCTCCAATAAAACAGGTACCTAGGAGTCCCGGGAAACACATCTAAGCTAGTCCGTACCCCACCCCACCTGGGCAGTGTCGAACCCACACCCCGAGAGCCCCACCAGTGGACACCTGGTTGCGCAGCACCGCAAGCGCCTGGCACAGATCTCTCAGGAAGAGCTGATAGACGTGAGCCTGAACCAGTGCCTCTCTGCGCTCCTCCCACAAGCCGAGTAGTTTATGCCAGCCAACCTCGAGGTGCGGCAGCCACTCATCCAGCGCCAGGCCAGGGCCCAGCTCGGCGCCATCAGATGCCAGCAGCGCCTCGCTGGCAGCCACGATGCGCGTGTAGTCCTCCTCGCGCTGATCCACCTCCTCCTTGAGTGCAGCGTGGCGCGCCAGCAGGGTGTCCGCCTCCTCCAGGCTCCGCGGCAGCGGTCCCTCGACGGCGCCCGCCGCCTCCTGCGCCCGCACCAGCCAGTCCAGGAAAGTATCCAGATCGCGCAGGAAACGCTGCAGGCGACCCGCCGCCGCCACCGCCTCGCCGCAGGCCTGAGCCGCTCCGGCCAACGCACCCCACTCGGCTCCCAGCTCCTGTGCGCCCTGGTGCAGGCGCGTCGCCTGTGCTGGGAAGCGCTCCGCCAGCAGCGATGCCTCCTCCAGCAGCGCAGCCTGTCGAGGCTCCAGCGCCTGCAGGGCAGCCTCCAAGCCACTCAGGCGCCACTGCAGGGCTCCGCCCGCCCGGGGCGCGCTCTCCACAGCGCGCCTCTTCTCGCGCACCTGAGAGCGCACTTCAGCCACCTCCAGCACGTGGTTCTCCACCAGCAGCACGGCGCTCATCTCTTCTTTGCGCTGTTCCACCAGCTCCACGATGCGGTTCCACCTGTCCAAGGGCGGGAAAAAGGATGATTAGATATGGAAGCCTATGCGCCCAGGGTAAAATCCATTTCTTGGCCACACGCCACAGGACCTGGGAGAGTGCGGGTTTGTTTCACCCCGGACAATGCAGCAGTTCTTGATGTATCGCCCTAGCGCCATCAAATTATCTTCATAATAATATTGAAGACTACATGTAATCTGATTCTCTTCTAGAGTTTAATCGACATTTCCAGAGGCTACATAATTAGTGAATGAAGATAGAAAGCAGACCAGAGAGCCCAATTTCCTGCCTTAAGCCCAGCTATGTGGAATGGTGCATGCCTATAATCTTAGCGCTCGAGGGGCAGAGGCAGGAGGATTGCCCTGAGTTCATGACCAGGACAAGAAATAGAAATAGAGCAAGCGCTTCAAAATGTTACTCTTTCCACTGTTTTCTATTAGGAATAAATACTTATATTTTAGGGTCAGGAATGTAGCTCAATGATTCAGCACTTGCCTACCTAGCATGTGCATGGCCCTGAATTCCATCCCCTGCACCATGACAAAAAGTATTAATTGTGTCAACGTAACACAGGCTCTTTATTTATTCAGGTTTGATTTTTGCAGCTTGTGTAGTTTGTGTGCTTGTGTGCACACATTTGCATGTGTGTCCTTGTGCACATACACGTGCAGAGGCTAGAGATTGATATCACTGTCTTCCTAAATCACTCTTCATTTTACTTTTTGAGGCGGGGTCTCTCACTGCATCAGTAGTTCTGTCAGTCTGCTTATCCCTGGGAATCCTTAGCTCCGCCTCTGAGATGTACTGAGAGGGCATGAGGCTGCCAGCCCTGTTCTGGCCCTCACACTTGTAAGATAAAATAAGTGAGGTGTTTTTGTTTGTTTGTTTTTAGATTTGGGGGGGGGTCTGCGCTATAGTGGCACACACCTTAATCCCAACACTTGGGAGGCAGAAGCAGGCAGATCTCTGTGAGTTCCAGGTGAGCCAGCCTGGTCTACAGAGTGAGTTCTAGGACAGCCAGTGCCACATAGCGAGATTCTGACTCAAATAAAACAAACAAACAAATATAAACAAATAAACAGAAAAGACAGAGCCAGGTGTGGTGGCACGTGCCTGTAATCTTGGTACCTGGAAGGTAAAAGAAAGAGGATCAAGAGTTCAAGGTCATCCTCAGCTACATAGTGAGTTCAAGGCCAGCCTGAGCAACGGGAGCCCTTGCCTCAAGAAACCAAAGTAATACAGAAGTAAATTTTTAAAAAACCCAAATAAGATGAAGACATGAAAAAACTCCTGGCCAGTAATAGCGCCATGTAAACTCTTAACAAACCAGTGAACAGTCAATAAAATCGGCTGCACTCCCCTATTAGCCCATTACCACCAGCACTGGGTATGTATTACGTTTTTTGCCAAGGTAGTCCTTGAGACTGAAAAAATGGTTCAGTGGTTAAGGATTCATACAGATCTCACAGAGAACACTAAGTCACAACCATCTGTAATTCCAGCTCCATGGGATCCAGTGCCCTCTTCTGGCCCCCACAGGAACTGCACTCAAGTGCACACCTTTCAAAAAGATTTTTCTGATTTGCAAGGTGCACATTAACACCCCAGGAGGATTGAAATGACACACCTTTGGCTTTCACAGATAGAGAAGGCACTGATAGGAAGGAGAACTTTCCAGCCCAGGCCCCACCTACCTGCTGTTGAGGTGGTCCTGGCATGAGCGCACCTCGTCTGAGCTGGGGTGACCTCCTTCCACCAACTCCTGGACTGTTTGGTTCACATCCAGGACTCGGCCCATCAGACTGTTCATCTCCTGGTCTAAACTTTCAAATCTGCAGGAGAGGATGGTGAAATCAGAGGTCTGGATTCACAGGAAACAGCCCAATCCTTTGGTTGTAGGTTTCCTATTCATTTCTCAGTTTCCCTTGCAGAAAATTTTCTCCCACTTTTTTTCCCCCCTTTGGTGTGGATCATGCTCATTGATAATAAAAAACTGATTGGCTGATAGAAGGGCAGCAGGACATGTAGAAAATTAGATAACAAGCCATATGGCAAAGCATAGATAAAAGTATGACGTAATTTAAGTGTAAGAGTTAGCTAGTAACAAGCCTGAACTATTGACTGAACATTTTTAAGTAATATTAAACCTCCAAGTCAATTATTTGGCTGCCAGGTATTCAGGAACAGGCAGGCAGGAGAGAAATGTCTGCTTGCATTTCTTACTCGGTTTCTTTTCTTTTTCTTTCTGTCTTTCTTTTTGGCTGCTGGTGATGGTGAAGCATGGCCACACATGTAGCCCAAGGTTGGCCTCAAACTCTCCAGGTAGCTGAGGATGACCTTGAATTCACATGCTCTAGTACAGGCTACTGAAATGTTAGATTGCTCAGCATCAACCTGGTCCTCTAGACTTTCCATCACACTGTCCCTGGGTCACAGCATCCACCTTTACAGTCTGGAACCTCACCTCTGAATGTTTGCCTTCCATGTCCAACTTCAGCTAGCTATATACATCACTGGCACTCTCAAACCTATTGTGACTCAAGCTGACCTCAGCATCTTTCTTCCAACTTCCTTTGAATCTCTAGCTCAGGGGCAGCTCCAAACAGCTCCCAATGCCTGTCCTCTAGACTTTATTTTGGATAACTGCCCCAGATTACTCCTCCATGGTCTATATCATCTACTTGCCCTCCTGCTCTGTCCCCCAACTCAGCTGCCACTGCACCCCTTCAACCTGCCCTCCATATATCAGGCCAGGATTATTGATTTATTTTTAATTTTTGAGGCTGGGTCTCACTGAGTAACTTTAGCTGTCCTGGAACTCAATTATGTATACCAGGCTGGCCTCGAATTCGCAGAGATCTGCCTGCCTCTGCTGGAATTAAAGGTGTGCTCCAACGTGAGAGCCAGATGACATCTGTCTTAACGGGAGTCCCAGGCATGGGCCAGGTTGGAGGGGGTCTGTCAATGTATTTTGTGAATATAAACCTCTTAACAGCAACAGATGGCTGTGGGAGGCTCTGTACCCCGGAGGCATTTGCTAGGTATTTTACATATGTGAATTCATTTTCTGTTCACAAGCTTGAGACAACGATGTCTACGTGATGTGATTCATGGGCAAACCGAGGTTCAGAGTGCAAGGCAGTCCCAAAGCTGATGGAGTATAAAGCGAGGACTGCCCCCTGGTGAACAATGAGGCATGTGAGGTTGGGTGTGTGAGCAAGGGGCCAAGGAGGTCTTCCACGTGCGTGCTCACCGGTGCTGCACCACCTCAACGTCGTCGAGGGAATCGGGCACGCGCATGGCCAGCAGCCATTGCTCTTTCTCGCCGATCCACAGCTCGCACGCATGCACCTCGCCGAACATGCGGTACACCGCGAGTGCATCCCGAAGCCACTGGCGTCGCAGCGCGGCCACCTCGGTCACCTCGGCGAACAACTGCTCGGCTTCCACCACACGCACCTGCAACGCCACCACCAGCGGCCCGGCGCCACTGGCTCCTCCCAATGTCGCTAGCTGGCGCCGCAGGCCACCGACGGGGCCGCGGTGCGCTTCCACCTCCCCGGTGAGAGCGCGGTGCTGGCGAGCCAGGCGACGACTGGACGCTTCATCGTGACCGAAATCGCCGGCGGCTGCCAGGCGGTAAGCGTCGCGAAGCCAGTCCAGGAGTCCGTCGAGGTCGGCGCCGAACTGGTGCAGAGCCCGCGCCTCCTGCAACCTTCGTTCCCGGCGTGCAGCCGCCTCTTCCAGCCGCTGCCACCGACGCCGAGCGCTCGCCGCACGCTCCGCCAGGCTGGCCAAGTGCAAAGGCTCAGCGCCCGGGCCCACGGAGCTACCCGCCGCAGCCAGCTCCTCTCCGCGTCGCAGCGCTTGCTGCAGCAGCGTCCGCCGGCCACCCAGTTCGCCCTGTAGGATCTTGTGTTGTGCCAGCAGGCGGGCTGTACTGGACAGGTCGTGCGCGCCCCCCGCCGTGCCCGGCGCACCGCCACTGCCGCTGGTGGCCTCTAGGAGACGCTCTTTGTCCCGCGCCCAGCTCTCTGCCTCCTCCAGCTCCTGCAGCAGAGCCCACAGGCTCCGGGAAGCCTCCAGCTCCGCGCGTCGCCGTGCCGCCTGATCTTGCAACTCCGCCAGACAGCCGTGCACGTGGTTCACGCGGTTGCAGATGACCTGAGGATCGCAGGGCTGATAGCCTGGAGCAGGGGGAGGAGAAGAGAGGAAGAAGTAAGGCTCCCAGACACCCCAAGCACTGGGTTCTCAACCTTCCTACCATAGCATGCCACCACCTGTTTAGTCTTTCTTTGGGGTAATAGTTCCCTGGAGACATTCCACACAATTCCATACAGGGCAGAGTCCAGTGAATGGGGCGACCTGCAGCCGACTGATGGATTCTAAGCATCTTAGATGTAAAGATGAGGAATGCAAATTCTGTTTCCCTGGGATCTGGGCCAAGTGCAACTTCCTTGCCTTTTAGGAAGTATTCCGGATTCCTTCTCTCTTCTGGCCTCATCTATTAATTAACATGGTTTTTTGTTTTGTTTTGTTGGTTTTTTCGAGACAGGGTTTCACTGGATAGCTCTAGAGGGCTGCCCTTTAATTCACTATAGAGACCAGGCTGGCCTCAAACACTTAAGGTCCTCTAGCCTCCCTAGTGCTGGGTGTGCGGCACCAGGCCGTCTCATATACTGTTTTCCTCAAATATTTAGACTTCCTCCTGAGTCCCTAGTTCATAAGTAGAGAAACTGTGAAATCCGTTCACCAGTCACAGTCAACCTTTCTTTGATGGGCAGAATACAGTCAGTAGTGCATGTCTGTAATCTCAGGACTTGGGGGGTGAGTTCAGGAGGATTGCAAGACCAAAGCCAGTCTGGACTTCGTAGCAAGGCTCTGTCTAAAAAAATAAAAATTAAAAAGAGTCTGGAAAGATGGCTCAGCAGTTAAAAGCATTTGTTGATCTTCCAATGAGACCTGAGTTGGGTTCCCAGAACCTATGTTGGGCAGCTCACAGCTGACTGTAACTCCAGCTACACAGGATGTGGTGTCCTATTTTTTTTTTTAAACTTTATTTATTTATTATTTATTTATTTGCCTTGGTGTTTGCCTGGAACTGGAACTACAGACAGTTGTTAGCTGCCATGTGGGTGCTGGGAATCGAACCCGGGTCCTCTGGAAGAGCAGATGGTGCTCTTAACCACTGAGCCATCTCTCCAGCCCCGTGGTGTCCTATTTTGTCTCCACAGACACACTCACACACATACATTCACACACACACACACACACACACACACACACACACACACACACACACGGAGACATACAGACACACACAGACACACACACACACACATACAGACACACACACACACAGACACACACACTCACATACACGTAAACTTAGCTCAAGAAATGCCATTTTGCATTTTAGTAGCCATAGAGATTAAATAGAGTTCAGTTCCACATTCCTGGCAGGGATTTGCCCAGTTCTAGGAGAGAATGAGCTGGACACCTGGATGATCCAGGTGGGGTCCAGGACTAAAAGGAGTCTTCCATTTTAGAGAACTATGCAGAACTAAAGCAGACAGAGCCCTGAGAAAGATTCCCTCACCCAGTTCCCAGAGACCATAGCTAGAAACTGCTGTTCACAGAGGGGCAGCATGACCTCAGTTCTGACTGCAGAATCCATACCACCCTAACACACACACACACACACACACACACACACACACACACACACACACACACACACGTAAAGTTGATCTTTAAAAGTGTCTTTAAAGCCAGGCCAATCAGCCCAGTTATTTACAACACCCCATCCTTACCCCCACCCCCGGTTACCAAGTGAGTTCAAGGCTGGCCTGAGCAACTTAGCGAGACCCTGGTTAGAATTTAAAAACATAAAAGAAGGCATGGCTATAGCTCAGCGTTAGAGTTTTTGCTCAGAGGCCACCCGAGAGCAGTGGAGAGGCAGCTAGTCAGTAGACCACCTGCTCAGTGTGTCCAGAGCCTTGGTACTGAAAAAGGGTGGGGTGTTGTACATCATCATCACCATAACAACACAGCCTACATCAGGCTCTTTGTGTATCCTCAGTGCTACTACTGGCTGGAAAATCACAAGAGGACAGAGGAGGCCTCCTGGACATTCATCCCTAAGGGAAGAGAGGAACCAACAGGGTATGATGTGGGTGACAGGAGTCTGGTTCAAAATCAGGATGTCCAATAGGATTAGGGAAAAAAAAAAAAACCTCAATGCTCCTTCCTTCCTTCCTTCCTTCCTTCCTTCCTTCCTTCCTTCCTTCCTGCCTGCCTTTGAGATAGGAAGTCAGGTAGCTCCAAACCCCTGTGTAGCAAGGATATCCTACAACTTCCAATCCTCCTGTTTCCATCCTTCAAGTGCAAGGATTATAATCATTCAACACTGCACTATTTGTTGGTGCAAAGGACTGAATCCAGGGTCTCCTGCATGCTCCCCTAAAATTTCACCCATGTAGCCACACCCTCAGCCCAGATTTCCTCTTAGGAGGTAGCACATTCCCACTAAGAGTCTCCCATCATCTTGAGAGCTTTGTGGTCTGGGCTTCAGTTTCCTCACCAAAGAAAAGGTTACCAGGACTCAGAGCTAGCCAACAAACATCAGACAAGCATCGGAACACCATCAATGAGGTCATTCCCTGAGCACAATGTAGTAGAACAAAATCGTGCGGACTCACAATTATCCCAGGGCACAGACAAAATCAAGGCGGCTGCAAAAACACACACACACATCCCCTCAGCCAGCCAAAGTAAGTAACTATTGCTATTTTTAACCTCAAGAGCGTCCACCTGTTACTCCTGCATAAATAAGAATGACTGGAATGCTCAGTCATGAGGGGCTGGAAAGATCAACGTGGACAAAAGTGCTTCTGCAGAGGACCCTTGTTCGAGGCCCAGCACCCACATGGCAGCTCACAACCATTCATAACTTCAGTTTAAGGGGATCCAATGCCTTCTCACTTCCAAAGGCATCCAGGCAGGTATGAGGTACATATATACACACATGCAAGCAAGTAAGACACCCATAAACATAAAAATAAATCTAAAAACAAAATTTTTGAGACAGGGTTTCTTTGTGTAGCAGCTCTGGCTGTCTTGGAACTCACGCTGCAGACCAGGCTGGCTTCAAACTCAGAGATCCGCCTGTCTCTGCTTTCCAAGTGCTGGGATTAAAGGTGTGTGCCACCACTGCTCAGTACATTCTCAGCTTTTTACACATTTTAGGTTGTTGTTTTACAGTGTTAACTGAGCTTACATTGTGAAAGGCTTGGCACATTAATGTTCAAAACAAGTGAGGCATTTCTGTATAATCACAAAACCAGACAAAACTTTGTGGTCCAGCACTGCACTTGGCATTGACACTCCCAGGATCTTCCTAATTGAGTGGCTTCCTAGAAACCACTTAGATGCCTCCAAGAACAGGGAGACCCAGCCTGCCTTCCTTCCTTCCATCTCTCAAGGGTCCCCCTTTAGCCTTTATTAGCATCCATCATGAAAGACTCCAGGCTCTCCATCCCCCAGACTCACCTTGCAACTGAGAGAATCTCAGGGCGGCAGCGTTGAGGGCCTCCACCCGCTCACTCTGAGCTGCGATGTCCCCTTCTAGAAGTCCATGCTTCTGCAGCAGGTCATCAGCCTCCACCAGATGCTGCCCACATTCCCGAGACAGCAGCTGAGTCTGCCAGGAGACAGCACCGAGCTCACCACTGGCATTGCCCAGGGCCGCTCACCTCTCCCCACACCATACCAGCCTTTGCTGCAGGATGCTATTAGGGTAACTCTCATCTCGGACATGGTCTTCCTCTTGCATCCTGAGTCTCCCAGCATGTTCCCATTCATAGTCTCTCTCTCTCTCTCTCTCTCTCTCTCTCTCCTTACTTATCTTTCTTTCTGTCTGTACCCTTTCTTTCTTCTTTCTCTCTCTCTCTCTGGTAAATATCTCTTTTCTCTCTGTGTGTGTGTGTGTGTGTGTGTGTGTGTGTGATGTTGGGTGGCACTCATGCCCAAACATGCATGTAAAGGTCAAAAGGCAACTCTTGAAGTCAATTCTTCCTTTCCCTTGGGTCCGAGGACCTTCAGGTGTGTGCCTTTACCTGCTGGACCATCCCCTGCTCTGGTTTTGGTTTTGTTACATGTGTTTACTTCTTTGTTGTGTGTGCACAGGCACACACATGCTCATTCGCACGGATGCCAGAGGATAATTCTGAGGAGCTGACTTTTCTCCTTTTACCATACGAGTCCTGGAGACTGGGTCAGGCCACCCCGCTTGATAGCAGACACCTTTTTACCTGCTGCCATATCTCGCAGAAACTTTTCATTTGTTTTTTGAGGTAAAGTTTCTCTGTGTAGCTTTGGCTGTCCTGAAACTCACTCTGTAGACCAGACGGGCCTCACACTCACAGAGATTGGCCTGCCTCTGTCTCCTGAGTGCTGGGATTAAAGGTGTGCACCATCACTCTGGTTTTATTTTATTTTTTTCACTTGAATTCTTTATGTATCTGAGGATGACCTTGAACTCTAGATTGTTCTCCCTCTGCCTCCTGAGTGCTAACATTGCAGGTATGTACTGCCATGTGCAGTTTTATGTGGTGCTGGGGGTGGAAGCCAAGGCAGGTGAGCAGCGAACCTACTGAGCTTGATCTCCACTCACCTGAGGTTTCCTTTTCTGTCTTTCCCCTCCTACATCTCTACCTCTGTGTCAACCCCCAGGATCTGCATCCTTCCCTGTCCTATGAATACCTGACCTGAGATCCATCATCCGGTCCTCACCTGCATCTCCTCCATCCAGTCCACCATGTAGACCATCTCCTGAAAGACCTTTTGCAGGGCCAGATTCTGTTCCAGCCGGGTTCGTCGGGCACCTACAAGCCCAGTCAGCAGGGCCCACTGGCGAAGGACACTATCACGTTGGGCTGCCACCCGGCGGGCATCATAGTAGCCTTCAGCTGCCAATGCCTGGGCTAGCTCCGCCACACCCTGAACCCGCTCCTCATAGGCTGCGATATCTGCTTCCATGGCCTCATGTTTCTTCATGGCTGCCTCCACCGCTGGTAGCTCATATCCAAAATTGTCCTGGGCAGTTGCAGGCCACAGACACTTACCATGATGTTTTGGCAATGCACCTGCTGCTTTGACTTCAAATGACCCTAGAAACTCAGCCCCTCTTCATCTCAAGAGACCAAGCCTACAGCCTCACTATCCCAGAGACCAGCCCACTTTCTCAGCCATCTTGATCATCAATCAGTCCACCTTTCCCTGTCAGCCTGGGGACCAACCCCATCCTTCCTGGTAATCCTGGAAATCAATCCCACTGTTACCCTGGAGACTAGCATCACCCTATTCAGTTACCTTAGAAACCAGTCTCAGCCTCCTTTGTTATCTTGGAGACCAGACCTGCCCACCTCCAATCACCCACCTCCTGCTGCCTTGGAAACCAGACCCCTCATAGTTTCTCTAGACAACAGAGCACCTTGTCTAGTTGCCTTGGAGATCAGGCCACACCCTATGCCCGTTACCCTGGAGACTAGCCCTGTCCTCCCTCGTGACTCTAGAATCATCCCACTTTCCCCAGCTCTTTGTTGTATGTCTACCTGTGAACTTGTTACCCAGAGAACAGTCCCATCATTGCATCTTTGGAGATCAGATTTGCCCCATCCCGTTACCTAGGAGACGGATCCTATCTTCCCGAGTTACCCTGGACACCATCTCCATCATCACTCTAGCTAATCATTTCCCCTGTATATTAAGGGCTCTGTTTCCCCTTCTCTCCTCATGATCAGCTTCACTATTCTGTCACCTCGGAACTCAGATCCCTCACTGATCTCTTAGGACTCCCAATCTTCTTTTCTTCTAAAAGGCTGAACCAAACTTCCTCCTTGTTTAGGCACCATTTTGAGCCCCAGGATGATGATGCTTTTTCACCCCCACCCCCTACACCCTTTATGCCCCTTACGCCCCACCCCACACCCCCAGCCAAGTCCAACCTCATACCTGGGAGACCAGCCGCTGGTTCTCATTTAGCCAGCTCTCCCTCATGGCCACCTTGTGGTCAAATCTTTGAGCCAAGAGCTCCAACTTTTCCTGTCGGATGAGCTCAGCTCTGAGGGCAGCCTCCCGCTCATGCTCAGCCTTCTCCAGGTCACCCCATGCCTGGAGGAAGACAAGACGTAGAGTCCAACAACCGTCCCTGGTTTAATGATCCTGGCTTTCCTGTCTGAGGCCACTACAGCACCTTCAAGCAAATTAGAAGAAAAGCAAACAAACAAACAAAAACCCTATTGTCTCCCCATGATACCCCCCATCCCGGGAGACCTAGCCGGATAAGCGTTTAGTTCATGATTCTATGATGGGAACCTATATAATTCCATAATGGTATCTTGTCTCTCTCTTATGTCTCAACCTCACTGGACCCCATAAGCTCACGGGGAGTAACACTATTAGGAGGTATGGTTTTGTAGGAGAGAGTGTTACTGGGAATAGGCTTTGAGATTTCAGATGTTCAAGCCAGGTCCAGTGGCTCACTCTCTCTTCCTACTGCCTGTCCATCCTGATGTAGGACTCTCAGCTCCTTCTCCAGCACCACGTCTGCCTGCAGGCCGCCATGTCACACCATGATGATAATAGACTGAACCTCTGAACTATAAATCGCCCAGTTATATGTTTTCCTTTACAAGCATTACCATGGCCATGGTCATGGTATCTTCACAACAATAGAAACACAACTAAGGCACACACCTTGTCAATATCCCAGATGCCACAGCCTTCCCGAGGCACAAAGAGGCGCCGGTTGTGGGCACGCAGTTTGCTCTGGATACTGAAGAGAAGCACCTCAAGGTTTCCCTTCTCCTGAAACCTGAGGAGGTAGAGTTCAGGGTCCCCATCTCACACGCCCATCGCCACCCCTCTGCTCCTGAACCCGGTCTCACTTGACGGGTTTCTCCAGCGTACAGTAGGCAGTAAACGCCTGCAGCTGCTGCTGTACCCCACTCAGAGAGTTGGCAAACTTCTGGTTGCTGATAAGGCCCACGGTGCGCTGGATCCAAGTCAGCAGCTCTGTCGCCAGCTCCTCGTAACGCTCTATGATCTTGTCTACTTCCAATACCTGGTCCAGGACCTGACCCAGCAAAAAAGTGAAAGTCAGTTTTATTTGCACACAGGAGAAATCTCTGAGGACAAGGTACAAGGTCTGGTTCTGATGTAAAGGGAGGTTGGACCGGTGCCTCTGCAAATCACTATAGAGACGTAATCTAGACCCAAGAGGGGTCCATCCTAAGCTCCGCCCTTCCCCATTCCTTGATTCCGTCCTACCTTCCCGATCCGCTTTCCTTCCACAGCTAGAGCCTTCATCTTGGAGAAATAGTGGTAGAAGGAGACCACATAGGTGATGATGGACTTCTCATCTGGAGTCTCCATGTTCACATCTGACGGGAGAGGGGATGCAAAGAACGTGGTGGAGTTGCTGACTGTGTGGCCTTATGCAAAATAATCTCTCCAGTCCTCAAGTGTCGCTGATTTCTTTTTCTTTTTTCTTTTTTAAATTAAAGGGATTATTTTTATCATTTTCTGTGTGGGTGGTCTGCCTGCATGTGACTGCACCATGTGTCCAGTACTGCTGCAGGCCAGAAGAGGGCGCCAAACCCTGGAGCTGCAGATGAGCTACCACATGGGTGCTAGGAACTGAACCCCAGATCTGTTCCAAGATCAGTACCTGCTCTTAGCCACTGAACCATCTCTCTATTCCTGGTATTCTTTTATTCTTTCTTTTTTGTTTCTTTTTTCTTAAAATAATTAAGGGGGCAGTTTCTGTTTTTCTTTTTGGTTTTTCAAGAGAGAGTTTTTCTGTGTAGCTCTAGCTGTCCTGTAGATCAGGCTGGCTTGGAACCCAGAGACCCACCTGCCTCTGCCTCCCAAGTGCTAAGATTAAAGGTGTGCACCACCATTGACCGGCTATTTTTTCTTAACATTTTTAAAGTTTATTTTTATATGTATGAGTGTTCTGCCTACATGTATGTCTGTGTATCACATGTGTCGGGAAGTCCCTATGGGTGCCAGACAGGGCATTGGCTGCCGTATGACTAAAGTTACAGGCAGCTGTGAACTACTCTTTGGGAGCTGGGCATAAGACCCGGATCCTCCGGAAGAGCAGTCTATCAGTTTTAACAGCTGAGTCACCTCTCCCATCCTACCTCTTTTTGGTAGTTTTTTTCTAACTTTTTATTTTTATTTTATGTGCATTGGTATTATGCCTGCATGTATGTTGGTGTGAAGGTGTCGGATCCCATGGTGCTGGAGCTACAGACCATTGTGAGCTGCCATGTAGGTCCTGGGATTTGAATCTGGAACCTCTGGGAGAGCAGCTATTGCTCTTTACTGCTAAGCCATCTCTCCAGCACTCTTCTCTCTCTCTCTCTCTCTCTCTCTCTCTCTCTCTCTCTCTCTCTCTCTCTTTATCTCTATCTCTCTAATAAAGTCTTACTGTGTAGCTTCAGCAGGCCTGAAACTCACTCTGTAGATCAGGATAGTTTTGAACTCACAGAGACCCACCTGATTCTGCCTCCCATATTTTAACACTTTGTGGTTTTTTTTTTTTTTTTTATCTACCCAATGGAGATCTTCTAATTCATGGGGTGAAACAGCACATAACCATAGATAAATTATCTATAATTGTTTCTTTTAAACCACATTAAATTAATTAGTGAATTAGGTATGCACCATGCAGGACTGGTTCTCTCCCTATACCGTGTGGGGCTCTGGGACTGAACTCAGGTTGGCAGCACCTGACTCACTGACCCCCATGATTATCTCTGGACACCATCCTGTGCATGTCACCACCCCAGCCCTTGTGCACATACTTTCCTGCTACCTAGACACCATTCTCCTTCTGGAGGTGTAACTCTTACAGCTCAACTCAGATTTCCTCATGCAAGCCTTCATCCTCATGCTCTCTGATCATTCTCTCATAATATTGTGCGTATGTATGTGTGTCTGTCTCTTTAAGTGCGTTCTATGTCTTTGTCTATTTGTGTGTCTGTGTATTTGTATGTGTCTCTATGTATGTGTCTGTGTGCATCTATATGTGTGTCTGTGTATGTGTGCATATGTCTATGTATATCTGTGTCTGTCTGTGTAACTGTCTATGTGTGTGTCCATATGTGTGTCTGTGTCTGTCTGTATGTATGTGTCTGGGTGTCTATGCATGTGTGTATATTTGTCTGTGTGTGTGTATATGTCTGTGTGTGTGTCTGTGTATCTCTGTGTCTGTGTGTGTCTGTGTAACTGTCTATGTGTGTGTCCATATGTGTGTGTGTGTCTGTCTGTCTGTGTCTGTCTGTATGCATGCATGTGTCTGGGTGTCTATGCATGTGTATGTATCTGTCTATGTGTGTGTCTGTGTGTCCATGTCTATGTGTGTCTGTGTGTCCATGGCTATGTGTGTGTGTGTGTGTGTGTTCACACAGCCCTGAGCATGCTAGGCAAGTGATCAACCACCAAGCTACATCCCCAGTCCTCCTGACAGTTTCTCATTTCCTTCTTGGACGGCATCAGCACTGTGACAATGTCTTTACCTGAGCTCTGTCCTCCTCCCCACAAGCCCTGCCATGCCTCGCATTCAATGCTACTCAAAAAACACACAGCAAGGGGCTGGAGAGATGGCTCAGCGGTTAAGAGCGCCGTCTGCTCTTCCAGAGGACCCGGGTTCGATTCCCAGCACCCACATGGCAGCTAACAACTGTCTGTAGTTCCAGTTCCAGGCAAACACTAAGGCAAATAAATAAATAAATAAAGTTTTTTAAAAAAAAAAAAAAAAAAACACACAGCAAGTGTAAGATGTTCGAGGCTGGGCCTAGCTTCCCCGAGCATCAGTTTCTCCCAATGTTACGGTGATGATGATCTCTATCCCTGCCTCCCAGGAACATGGGAAAACTTACAGAGAATGAGCTAGCTGTGACCGTACACACATATACTCCTAGCACTCTGGGGGTGAAGACAGAAAGAGCAAGGATTCAGGGCCAGCCTTGGCTACACAGCTAGAGGTCAGCTATCCTATCTCAAACAATACAAAGAGAGGAAGGGCTGGGGTGAGGGGTAGAGAGAAGCCTTAACAGTAGGGGACACAGCTCTTGCAGAGGATTGGGGTTCAGTTCCCAGCACCCACACAGGACAGCTCACACCTGAGCTTAACTCCAGCTCCCTGGGATCCAAAGCTTCCGACTCCATAGACACCTGAAAACATATTCACACACTCAAATACACACACACCTAAAAAGGAAAGAAATTCTTTATTTTTAAAAAGGAACTAATAGCCACAAATTAGGCACTCAACAAATTCTAATGTTACCAAAATGTATGCATTAAACACACACACACACACACACACACACACACACACACACACACACACACCTGTTTGCTTTGGTTTTTCAGACAGGGCCTCACTGTGAAGCATCGGTTGTCTTTTATGCTCCTGACCAAATCTTCCAAGGGCTGGCTTTACAGCCCTGTGCCACTACACCCAGCCCACATCAATCTTCACTGACTTATGACTGACATCTATTACGTTGAGACAGAGGGCAGAATACCACTATCGGCGACAGCATCAATTTACTGAGTCCATGTTTGCTGCTTTCCAGCACATGGTTGGTGTGATGTTAGTTTCACATAGTGGCTTGAGTGTCTACAAATGATGTTAATTGTTAATTGATGTAGGAAGGTGCAGCCCACTGTTGGCGGCATCATTCCCTGTGGGGAAGGGTGAACTATCCAAGAGTGGAGAAATCAGCAAGTGAGCACACGTGAGCGTCTCCTCTTTTGACTGTGGATGTCACATGTCTAGCTGTTGTAAGTTGCTGTTGCCTCACAGTGATTGGCTGTAACCTGGAATCATAAGCTAAACTTCTCCACTAAGTTGCTTTTAATCAACAAGAGAAATAAAACTAAAACACAGTAACTGACTTCTCTGAGCCTTCATTTACAGCGCTTTACAATACAGGTAAAGCTGGGCTTAGTGTCAGGCAAGGTGATGATGCACACCTTTAATCCCAGCACTCAGGAGGCAGAGGCACGTGGATCTCTGAGTTCGAGACCAGCCTGGTCTACAGATCAAGTTCCAGGACAGCCAGTACTATCTTGAAAAGAACAAGAACCACAAACAGAGTTGACAGGCTGGGATGTGATTCAGTGGTAGAGCACTTGCCTAGCATGTACAAGTACCCAGGTTTAATCCCCAGGACTGCAAAATTAAACGAAAAAACAGCTCCTTGGTAAGATTCAAGTGTGAATGAGAGAGAAAAATGTGACATTAAAAGAGAACAATTGTGATAACCACCCAGCCATGTGAGCAGAAAAGGAAGCTGCTGGTATTTCAGAGGCAGAAGGATGATGGCAGTGCCGGGGAGCACCCGGGGAGGCAGTGCCGGGGAGCACCCGGGGAGGCAGTGCCGGGGAGCACCTGGGGAGGCAGTGCCGGGGAGCACCCGGGGCGGCAGTGCCGGGGAGCACCCGGGGAGGCAGTGCCGGGGAGCACCCGGGGTGGCAGTGCCGGGGAGCACCCGGGGAGGCAGTGCCGGGGAGCACCCGGGGAGGCAGTGCCGGGGAGCACCCGGGGAGGCAGTGCCGGGGAGCACCCGGGGAGGCAGTGCCGGGGAGCACCCGGGGAGGCAGTGCCGGGGAGCACCGAGAGACAAAGGGAGAAGTGGGGTGGGGTGGACAGAAGATGGGACAGGGCTAGAGCGACGGAGGCTGAACCAGCATAGAAATGAGATATGAGGATGGGGGGAGAAAGGTAAAAGCAAGGCCTCATAGGGTAGCCCTGTTACCCTAGACCTTGGAAGGCTGAGGCAAGAGGATGGCAAGAAAGACTCTTGGATTAAAAAAAAATCAATAGAAAACTGGAATATAGCTCAGTGGTAGAGCCCCTGCCTAGAATCCCCCAGTGAGGGGCTGGGGTGT
>PVIH01024702.1:0-22220 GCA_004025045.1 Sigmodon hispidus | reverse complement strand
AAAGTTTAAAAAAAAAAAAAAAAAAAAAAAATTATTTGTGTTGCTATTTCATAACTGTAATTTTGCTAATATTATTTATTGTAATGTAAATACCTATGGTTTGTGATGGTCTTAGGCGACCCCTGTGAAAGGACTGTTTGGCCCCCAGATATTGATTTAGTGCAATCCTCAAGGCTAGACTTGACTTTTCAGTCAGCTAGCTAACCCCACCTGACCTTGAGCAAAGGTAGGTAATATGGTAGCTTCTAGGATGCAGTTGTTTCAGGTTAGTAAAAATTAAATAAAACTCATTAAACTGTACTTTCTTCAAAAATGATTTCTAAATTGTCAGTGGACTTATGAAAATGTGTACAACATTAAATTATTGAAAAATGCAAGTAAGAAACCACAGTGATAAACACTTAGGATGGCTAGAACTAAAAAGATGGATGACTGTGCTTACACAAGTGGCCCTACTTAACCTAAGTGGATCATAAAACCAAAAGTCATGAATCTGGAAAAAAGGACTGAGGAAAGGAGAGAGGTTCACATGAATATGAGAAAGATAAAAGAGAGTGGGAGGAAAAAGTAACCAGAGTACCTTATATACAGTTGAAAATATGCAAAAGATGGATGATAACAATATAGATTTGTGAGAATATAAGATGATATAGCCACTGTGGAAAATATGCTGTCAAATTTTCAAAAAGTTGTTTTATGTGACCCAGCAATTCCACTACTAGGTATATAGCCAAGAGAATTAAATACTCATATTTACACAAAACTCATAAATAAATTATACTTATAAAATGTTTATATTAACATTATTCATAATGGTCAAGATGTATAAACAACCCCAGTGTTAATTGGTGGATGAAAAGTTAAGAAAATGTGATAATTTCACAGTGAAATATTATTTGACCATAAAAGGAGTAATGTATGTGTACAATTTTCAAAATAGATTCCCTCTAAAAACTTATGCCAAAAGAAAGAGACCAGATGTAAAATATCATATGATATGTAATTTCATTTATATGAAACTTCCAGAATAAATAAGTCTTTTGAGAGAGAAATTAAATTAGTGGTTACTAGGAGTTGTAGGAAGGACAGGATGAAGAATAACTGTAACTGGGCATGGGGTTTCTTTTTTGGTCTCTGGAATAGTGCTTGCTCATCAAGACACAACTTTGAATACACTAAAACCCACCAAATTGTATACTTTAGAAGAATAAATTTTATGATCTCAATAAAAGATGTTATTATTTTTTTTGTTGTTGTTTAGCGTCTTAGTCAGATCGGCCACATTTCATGTACTCTAGGTTTATGCTGCTAGTGGCTACATGTTGGTAGCATAAATTTAGAACACTTTTATCATCACCCAAAGTTTTGTTAGATAGCACTGATATAGAGGAAACAAGATTCTCAATTTGGGATACCCTCCCCCACAAAAAACCTAACAAAACAAAATAAAACCAAAACAACAAAAGCCACAGTCTTTAAATCACAAAGGCTCTGGAAGAGATTTGAAGAAATGTTGCTTTAGTATACTTTTATTCCTTTTTGCTATCTGAGTGTTCCATTAAGAGACCCAGCTTATTTCCTATCATTTTCAAATGAATATGGTAAATGCTATTATAGTTTATGTCTTAGAAATCATGCAGTTGAGGCTTTACTGGGTATTAAGAGATTTTCATAGCTAGTAGGGACCAAGCCAAGTTTTTAATCTAGGTTTTTAGTTTCTAGTCTAAGGAATTGTATTTTTCACTTGTAGTTTAATGAATTTCTTACCATCCACCCTCTGTTCTCATTGGAACTATTTGTAGTAGTGTCATAATAGATGCTAATGTATACACATGCACACACTTAGTGATGTCACCTGTCTGAAAGCACAATACAAGTACTTCATCTTTATACCCATAGTAACACTTTTTACTGTTCCCATTTCTGTAGTTAATTTCTAAATATTCCTCAAATTGAAAGATATTTATCCATTAAGAAAACAATTATTTACTGTGTCAGGAAACTTTGAGGGCCCTTGTTTCACATGGTTGAGATTTGTATGCCATCCTAAGATAAAAGCAAGAGTATTGCATGATTATTGTTTGTGATACATTGAGATGCACCCTTAGTGCCTGTGTTAGTGACTCTAACAAAGATTCTGTCTTCTAGTCTAAGGCCTTCCTTAGCTTTAATTTATGCATCACCCCTTTTTCCACATATAAGCATCTTAAATCCCCACCTGCATTACTGTACAACTTGACTGAACTTTGCTCTTTATTTCCTTTCAGTTTTTTTGTGCTTAGTATTTTTCTTTCCATAAAATCTGTATATTGAGGGATGGATATGTCTCTCTCTATATATATGGTCTATGAACAAGTATGTTTATGAGTGAGTATGCTCATACATACACATAGAGACTAGAAGAAAATGTTTTATTAATACTTTATTACTCTTATTCCTTTGGAATATAGAGAGTCTTCTACTGACCTTAAAGCCAACAAATTCCAGCAATCCTCTTGTCTTCACAGTCCACAACACTGAGGATACAGCTATGCAAGTATGAGGACAGATCAACGGCACCCAAGTAAAAAGTCTGAGTGTGGCTGTACAGTCTGTAATTCCAGCACTGAGAAGTCAGAGTCAGACAGATCTTTGGAAATCACTGGCTAGCCAGTCTAGCCAAATGGCTGAGCTCCAGGTAAAGTGAGAGACCATCTCAAAAAATAAGTTGGAGAGGACTGAAGAAGTTTTCTGGTGTTCACCTCTGGCCTATACATGCACCTGTATCGCATGTGTGTGTGTATGTACACATGATGTACACATGGACACACATACACAAGTGAGCATCAAGAAAAATCAAAGATTACAAATAAACAGCTTAACTTGTGCCTGAAGTAGAAAAAGAAGAAACTAAGCCCACAAATTACCAAAATGAAGGAATAAATGAACAAAAATTAGTGAAGTAGAAAATAGAAAAAAAAAAACCTGTTAGTTTTTTTTTTTTAAGATGAAATCTACAAGCCTTTAGCCAGATTAGTAAAAAGAAGACTCAGAATTATAAAAGAAGAAGGGTCATTACAGCAGATGATAGAGAAAGAGCTTAGATTATTAGAGACTGCCATGAACAATTATATGGTAACAAATTGGATCACCTGAAGAAATGGATATTCATAGAAAAATATGCCTAAAATTGGATCAAAAAGAAATAAAATCTGAAGAAAGTAATAATGCATGAGGAAATTAAATTAGTAACCAGAAACTTTTCTACTAAGAAAAGCAAGGAGGCAAGGTTAGTGGTCTTCATTGATAAATTCTCCTGAACATTTAAACTAGAATTAATGTCATTCTTTTACAGACTCTTTAAAATTTGAAGAGGAGGAGTATATTCAAACTGACTTTATGTGGTGAGCATCATTCTAATGCCAAAGCAGACAAAGACACTACAAAAAAATTACAAACCAATATCCATGATGAGAATACCTGAAAATTCTTCAATTCAATACAAGCAACCCAAATTTAGTAACAGATTAAAAGAATCATCTATCTTTTTATCAACCTTCTTTTGAGTGACAGAAAAACTGACTTTCCAAAACAAAGATTTTAATCAGAAATGACAAGACTACAGTCTACTAATATGGGTGTTATAATGGAACACAAAAGAAGCAAAAAAAGTAAATGTTTTTAAGGCAAAAACAAGGAAAGTTACATATATTATTTTGAAAGAATTATCTTTGTTGAAAGGTTCAGTAATGGGGGGGGGGGGTCACATGCCAATCCAGAGTTGAACAGTACATCCTTGTAGAAGTATTTCTTTGTTCAAGATTGCAATTTTCTCAGTGTTTGTGATAACTTGTGTAATCAGTCAAATTGGCTTGAGGGCCTATCTTCCTGGTTTTCTGGTTATTTTATTACACGTTTGTTTTTTACACTTGTTACAAAAATGCTGTACCTAAAGGGATTCCTAGAATTGCTTTCTTTTTTACTATTTTGAGCAAGCTCAGCATCATATAGCATGTCATAGAGAAGTAAATATGCCTTTTGATTTATAATTTTTTTTCAATGGAAAAATAAGAGAGGTTGACTTCACTGATTTCTTAAATCATCTGAGCTCTAAAATTAGTGATTCAGTAATTTTAAATGTTATATTCACTGATTGTTTCCTTTTACCTTTGATACCAGTCAAACTAACTTCACATATCATTTACTTACTATTAAATTTTAGATAGCACAGGTAGGAGGGAAGATGGATCATACATCATGATTAAATAGAATTTATCTATACAGTGTAAAGATGGTTCATTATATGGTAATAGTTAATGTAAAACATTAGCAGAGTAAGTATAAGACCCATGTGATAATCTCACTAGAAGAAAAAAATCCAATGAAGTTAAAATCTTTTCATGACAAAAACAACTAGAAAAGAATATACCTGCACACATTGAAATGTATGTGTATCAACTCCACAACTTGAAAATATGAAAGCTTTTCCTTAAATGTTATAAACAATTCAGGGATACCCACTCTCACCAATTCTATTCAATATATTACTAGAAGATAAAGCCAGACCAATTAATAAATAAAAGTCTTTCATATCACAAGGAAAACAATAAAAATTTCTTTTTACAGATGGCATGGTCTTGTTTATATATATATATATATAAAATCCTCAACAGACTCCACCAAAGAGGAAAAGGAGACCTCACTATATTCTTCAGTGTTTTTCTATACATTTTCTTTCTATTCTTTAGATAGTCTCATCTGGTGTCTTAGTCACTGTTCTATTGTTGTGAAGAGACACCATGACCATGACAACTCATAAAAAGAAAGCATTTAATTAGGGCTTGCTTACAGTTTCAGAGGTCTAGTAGATTATCATCATGGCAGTACACAGGTACACATGTTGCTGGAGAAGTAGCTGAGAGTTCTACATTTAGATCCCCAGGCAGCAGTAAGAAAGAATGATACTGGATCTGGTTTGGGCTTTTGATCCTCAAAGCTCACCACCAGAGATACACTTTCTCCAACAAGGCCAAACTTCCTCTAATCCTTCTCTAGTAGTGCCACTCCTTGGTGATTATGCATTCAAATATATGAGCCTATGGAACAATTCTTATTCAAACCATCACAGATGGGCTTGGTGCTCCTCTAAGACTGAGAGATTTACTATCTTCACATATTAGGTTAACATGAATGAAAGTGATCTTACAGCAATACTTGTAAAGCAGCACAGCACTAATTTCTATTATATCTCTTAGTTCTTGGCCATAGTGATGAGTTACAAATGAAGCCTAATCTTGAATGTACTCAGGCCAGTCATTTCCTCTGGGTAATTTAGTGGTAACAGGGAAAAAGCACTAAAATAATTTTTAGTGCCAAAATTTCTGTATGATTCTCTTTATTGTTATTTTCTATCTGGATCATACTTTCTTTTAAGTTTTTTTAAAGTCTCTTTTAATTATGTGAACACACTTACAATACTTAATTTTAAATCTCCTAAATTCTGGCTGACTGGATAAAGGCACATGCTGGCAAGCCTGATGACTTAAGATTCTTGAGACCTTCATGGTCAAAGGAGAAAACTAGCAACCTGGTGGACAGGAGTGCTCAGTGCATAAAGGTACTTGCTATCAAACCTGATGACTTGAATTTGATTCCCAGAACTCATATGGTGGAAGGAAAGAACAAATTCTCACAAGTTGTCTTCTTCATATGTGCATGTGTGTGCGCGTGCACACACATGCGTACATACATACACACACACACAGATGTAAAACATTTGAAGAGAACTGAGTCCTACATTTGTCATCTCACCTTCTGTGGTATGTTCATATGTGTTTATATTCACATACATGTTAAAAATTAAGATATAAACTCTCCTAAACCCAACAATTGGGTCTCTTCAGGACTGATTTCTGTTGGCTGCTATTTTCCTTCAGCAATTTTTCTCAAAGAGGCTGATACTTTGAATAATGTAACAATTCTTTTATACACCTCCAAAGATAGTGGTTATTCTTGTTTTCATTTGGTTCAGTGATTGTCTAGACTAGTTATGTAGTCTTCCTCTTTGGTAGTATGGAGCTACTGAAGTCTATGCTAGAGATTTTTTGTTAATTGGTTGAGTTTTGTTTTCTTACGAAGTTTTGACTTTCTTTCAGACAGAATGTCTGTGGCCTGGGTTATCTTTACTGTCTACTTGAGACTGACCTCAAGCAAAGTAGCACTCCCACCTCAGTCTCCTGAATGCTAGGATTACAGGTATATTGCATCCTGCCTGGATGAGTATTTTGTTTTGTTTTCTTGCAATCCTTGTTTTTTTAAGTCTGTCTTTCTAGAGTTTTCCATTGGGTCAGCATAACTTAATGGATAGTCATTGATTGACCAATTTTCCATAAACATTGTGAGCCAGTAAGCCTTAATCTTTTGTTAGGGAGAAATTGTTTGTGGACATTTGAAGTTCAGGTATTTTAGGGTCTGACAACAGTAAAGAGCTTGTACTTCTCTTACAGAGGACCTGAATTCAGTTCTCAGCATCCATGTCTGGCAGTGGTAGTTCACAACCACATTAAACTCCAGCTGCACAGTATCCAAACTCTATTCTGGACTCCTTAGGAACCTGCTTAGTGCTACACATATACATGACTTAACAATGATAAATAAAATAGAATCTTTGAACATCTGCCTTAACTTGTACAACAGTGACCCTAGTAGAATATCCAGAGACAAACCCATGCAGCACTAGATACCATAGTTTTTCAAAGGCATCAGACATAAATTGGAAAAAAAGCCTATACAATAAATAGTGCTAGCAGATCAGTGAAATTAGATCAGTATCTTTCATCTTGCATTAAACATTCATTCAAACTGGATCAGGGACATTGATTTAAAACAGGAAACACTGGAACTGCTAAAGGAAAACAAAGGGGAAACACTTCAGAATGTAGGTGCAGGCAATAGATTTCTAACTATAACCCCAATAACATGGGAAACAACTATATTAATTAACATGGAATTACATGAAAATTAAGCTTCTGTGCAGTAAAAGAAAGTAACATCTTTAACCATTACAGAAATACAAAGTGAAACTACTTTGAGATTCCATCTCGCCCCATTGAGAATGGCAACCATCAAGAAAATGACAACAAATTCAAGTTCAGATATAAGAAAGAGCAACACTTCTATATGATAGGAAGGGTAGGCTGATGTACCACAATAGAAATCAGGTAACCCAGTGATACCAATCCTGGGTGTCTACCTAAAGAATGCCAAATCCTACTACAGAGATATTTGCATATCTATGTTTATTAGTTCCTTTCACAATAGTAAAGAAATGGAATCAACCTGGATCTCAATCAACAGAAGATAACATTATGAATGTGTGTGCGTGTAATGGAGTTTTATTCTGCAGTAAAGAAAAATATACTTGGGATGGAACTGGAAAAATACTCAGTGAGGCAATCAAGGCTCAGAAAGACAAATGTGCATGTTCTTTCCTATATGCAGATTCTAGCCTCTAACTCTAAAATTTAGGCATATCTAGGTGGGAGAGTATGGGCAAAGGCCAAGAAACTAGAAATGGGCATGTGCCTAGAGAAAAGTAGGCTCTATCAGTGATCAATAGGGAGTACAATTAAAGTAGAAGAGAATACTGGGAGGAAAGGGAAGGTGGAATGATAAGGGATGGTGGGGATAGCTAGCCAAAACCAAACATGTATGAAAACCTATTACTTTGTCAACTAATTCAAAAAGTAAACGCTCACATGCCTACCTCTGTCTTTACTTCACTCAGAGTTTGTGCAGAGCCTCACAACCAGACAGCAGTAATAGGTATTTGGGACCCTCTCCAGTGCCTCTTGAGCATGCAGATAGCTCTACACATATGCAGTATTCCTGAACCTCCAAAATACATCAGTGCTTATAAGCCCTCTATTGTGTCATTTTGAAGATCTCCAATTAAATGTTTGGCTGTTGTCTTACTTGCCTCAAAGAAATATTATGGGTTTAAGCAGCTGTGGTTTTTGATTGTTCACTAATGATTACTATTCTTTTCAGTAGTGCCACAACAGTGGGGTTCAAAATCAGGTCAACTCCTTTCAGTGGTGGTTCCACAAAGCTAGGAGATCACAGAGTGAGTACTGGTAAAGGATGGAAACAGGCCCATGTCAAATGCCACAGACCTGCTGTTCTTACCTATCATCAGTAGGCAGAGGCCCCATGCCATTTTTGTTTTGCCTTTCCCCATATGTTTGCACTGTATCTGTAATTTGAAAGCTTTTCATTTAGTACAAGTATTCTTCGTGTTCTTGATAATTCATTATAAATAATTTCTGATGGTTGTGTCATCTCATTGTTTATTTTAATGCCTCACAATTTACATGGTGAGTCCCCTGTTATTGTACTTTAGAAAATTTCTTGTATAATTTGACTGACTTTCCCAATAGAGCTTTCCCCTAAACTCTAACCTCAGGAAAGCCTAGAATTGTTTCAAGCTGTTCACCCTCAGTGTCTAACATAGTAATTTTTGTTTCCCCACTTTTTGAAATGTTACAGTTAGTAGTTTCAGAAAGTAGGTCTTGCTGCCAAAGCTTTATCCAAATTTCCAGATTGCATATATATGAATGGAGTTCCAGAAATGGAACTGTTTAGTCAAATGATAGAAATATTAAATTAATATTGGCTTATGTGTTAGAGGGCAACTTGGTAGAGTTGATTTTCTCCTTTCACCTTCACTTTGATTACAGGGGTAGCAACTCAAGTTGCTGGGCTTGCAGAGCAAATACCTCTGCCTACTGATCTATTTTACCAGTCCCAACATTTCTAAAGCTCCAGGTTTAGAGAGATTGCCAGTGCGATTTCTAGAAAACTTACAACAAAATGTTTGATTCTAGAGGTAAACTAATTATCTGTTGTATTGTGTATTTGGCAATACTGATTGTACTTACTGTTTAAGGATATTTGTTTTGAGACAGAGTCTCACTGTGTAGCCATGGCTAGCCTGGAATTCATTGTATAGATCAGGCTGGTCTCAGACTCACAGAGATCTGCCTGCTTCTTCCTCCCAAGTGCTAGGATTAAAGGGGTGTGCCACCATGCTTGGTTTATTGCTTACATTTTATTGGTCTGGTAGGCAAAAAATCGTATTACATAGAACTGTATTTTATTTTTCTGATTACTAAAGAAAGTACTAATTCACATTTAATTTTAAATATTTCTTTTACAAATTTCCAATTTGTTTTACCTGTTGTTCCTTCATTGCCTAGTACTTTTCTTTTTTAAAAAAGATTTTTTGTAGAATATATTTGATTATGATTTCCTCCTCCCCGCTCCTTCCCACTTCCCATCCACCCACACCCTTACTTTCCCTCTCTCAGATTTATATAAATTTCATATAGCAAAGATACTAATCTCCTATTATCTTTTAATATATTTTAAATTTACTTCTTTTTTTTCCTAATGAGTTTAGATGTTGAAAAACTAAAAAATCATGTAGAAGAAGCCTCTATTTGATGTGATTGAATCTCATTGCTGCTCTATTGAAGAGAGATTATTTCCAATTTTAAACATAGATGTGGCCTTTGCAACTTCTAGCTTAATATGATAAATTTTTAAAATATGTTTTACAGACTTAATTGTCATAATTGTGCATATTAGGAATCATGTGATATTTCATTAACATCCTATATATAACAATTATATTAGAGTGAATAATTGATATGGTCACCATTTTAAACTTTGGTCATTTCTTTGTGTTGAGAACATTCACGATTTTTTGTTTTGGTTTGGGTTTTTGAGACAAGGTGTCACTATATAGCTCTTGCTGGCCTGGAACTCACTATATGGACCAAGCTAGCTTCACACTCTCAGAGATCTGGTTGCCTCTTCCTTCTAAGTGCCAGGAAAGGCATGTACTACCATGCAAGTGAAACACAAATTCTAGCTGTTTTAAATGAATGCTTAGAGCCAGATATTGGGGAAAAGCTGGGATATTAGAGAGAGAAAACAGACCACAGCCAGTTCTTACCCAGCCAACTTCTCAGGGTAAAAGCTATCTTCCAGAGTGAGTCATCAGCCTGGCTCCTTGCTTCTACAAAATACTGTTAGCCTATGCCTCCTTAAATATCTTCTTCGCCCAGTTGTTTTACTTCCCCAGATGTTTCATTTCCACTTTCACCTAACTCTGGAGTTAAGATTAAAGGTGTGAGCTACTACTATTTGGTAGTTAGACTTTAAGAGCTCATAGAAACACAGAAAGATCTCTGTCTCTTGAGTTATGGGATTAAAGGTGTAGGTTACCACTCCTGATCTTTCCCTATGCTAGAATTAAAGGCAATGAGTTTCCACTCTGACCCTTATGGCTTACCTGTGGGTGGATCTGTTCTCTGATATTCCAGACTGATTTTATTAAATATAAAATATATCACCACATAGCCCAAGATCTTCTTTGTTCTATTTTGGTATAGATAATTTTTGTCAAACATATTAACTATCCTTTCTTCATCTACCTACTCACTTACCTTCTGCTATCCTTACTAGTCTCTAGGTACTACTGTGTTTTTAACTTCCACATATAAGTAAGTGAGAACATGTAATATTTGTCTTTTTGTGGCTGACCAATTTCACTAATGTCTTCTAGTTTTGAGGTTATGCATTTTTAAAGTGGAGTAATAATGAGCTATAATCTAACTAGTGGACACTTTCTTTCTCTCTGTTTTGGAACTTTGTCACTCACATTTAATATAAGATCATCTTTATCTATTTTTTGCAGCAACTTATAATTAAGAATTCCAGAAACACCTACAAGACTAGCATAAAGAGAAATACATTTGTGAACAAACACAAATGACTTTTGGTTCATAGCCATTTTAGTTTGTGGTGCTATTGAGCATGTGCACTGCACTTGCCATTAGCAAATCAACATTGAGCAGTTAGCATGCTGTGAGAATTCATTAAATTTGTTTTTTTAATTTTTTATTATGAATAAAGTCACATTTTTCTATCTGTGTATATACTTATTCAAGGTCCCTTCCCCCTCCCACCCCTTCCAATCACTCTCATTCTGTGAAATTTGTTTAGTGGAGGCTAGTTAAAAGCACTTCTCTCATAATTATAATTTATCAGTCTTTTTCTTCATTTCTTCGATTGTTTTGATGCTTCCTGAACATCATGTGAATATTCACCTACATTTCCTTCTTTAGTTTGATTTCTTATTGTCTTTGGTTAATCTGACATTTATTTAGTTTTTGTGGAGGCAGTAAAGATATTAGGCCTAGTGAAGTAGAATTTTTTTCTACTCTGAAATTATGTGGCAGGATCCACCTTCACCCCAAATAATAAGTGCTTTCTTCAAAGAAACAGATCAAAGACATCATTTCTATTTTCTCATAATTAGAACAATGGTTAACAGACAGCAAAAAGGCTTGTCCTTGGGAGTGGATGGTCTCTCTTACTCCTTGAGGTTAGGGCAAGTGGAATATGGAGTTGAAAAGCAGAGAAAGAGGGAGGAATAAGGGTACAAAAAGTGGCAATGTCAGAAACATAGATGGACATATTTGTGTTTTCCACAATGGCAGAATTTATTGAATAGTAATAAATGTGCCAGCTATGGTAGTTTTCTTGACTGCAACTTGTCAAGTAGTCTTGCTTCCCTTGATAGATGGTAAAAACAGGTTCTTTTATTCTAATGTTAACTATTAATATTGAAACTCTTCAAATTCTCACATGCCTGTGTATTATATATTTCAGAGTATTTTATCTCTATTATCTACCTAATTACCTAGGTTACAAAATGACCATAAGAGAGAGGCAGAGGAAGAGAGCTTATAGAAATGTAGAGATTCATTTTAGTGTTTAGATATGAATAAACTCAGTTGAAAAGCCTTTGGAGGAATGAAGCTGTGTTGTAGGTGTTTCAGATCCACAGGATTGAGCTGGCGGGCCTTACAGTTGGGTACAGCTGCAGGGACAAGCTATAGGACTGTGGAGACTGTAAGATGCAGGACTACTAGGCCATGGAGGTGAAATGTAGGGTTAATTTCTGATGAAAAAAATACTGTTGGATGGTCATTCTGAGTAAGCTGTGCCAGCAGTGAAAATGGAACTGAATGCTCTCAATTCCTTGGTCTCTTGACACACACAGATAATAGGTCAGATTATAGAGCAGTAGGGCCATCACCATTACCTTGTTAGGTGTTTTCATTTTTATGGAGTCCAGTTGAGGGCATTTTGCCATTCTTTGATCTGGTGTTTATTGTTTTTGTTTTTATTTGTATTTTATGTACATTAATGATTTGCCTGTATGTATGTCAGTAACAGGAATTACAGACAGTTGTTAGCTGCCATGTGGGTTCTGGGAATTGAACTCAGGTCCTCTGGAAGCACAGTCAATTCTCTTAACCACTGAGCCATCTCTCCAGGCTGATCTGGTATGTTTTATGAGTTCTTGGGCCTGGTATTTCTGATATGATTTTAATATGCGTATGTGCCAATACATACCAGTCTGTTTTGCTAATTTTATAGGGTGGCACCTTTTTACTTTTAGGAATCATCAGTGTCTCATAGTGGTGCTAGATAAATGGTAATGTTTATGTGTACAATAATGTACAGTCATCCTGTTTGAGCATTGAATGCAAAATGGAGCTAAATGCTATTTATAGAATGGAGTCACCCAGAGCAAGGTGCAACCTAAAAACCACTGTTTCACACAATTTGGAATAGTAGCTTAGAGCAGGACATACATAGCAGTTTCATCCCAGTGTAGAGGAACTGAATCAGAGAAAGAGAAAAACAAGATCTGAGAACTTGGGCAAGAACAGACCTAGTTAGAAGTAGACATTTCTCAAGGTGTTTTTTACATACAGTATTTGAACTTTTTCACAAGTGGACATTTGAAGGGGTAGCTGGTCTCTAGATTACATTGGATAAAGTAGCTTGTTTACTAAGAAATTCAATAAGCATAGTTACAGTGTAGTTTATTAATAAAGATTTACCAACAAAGAAGTAATTAAAGAATGTTTTGTAAAACTGTCCAACTTGAAACCATGAGTTTCTGCCGAAAAATTCTTTATTTTTTAAATACGATGCTTTTCATGTTAGTCTTTGTTGCAATTACTTTTTCCTGGGTCATAGCATTAGATCAGCTAGAAAACATTGGCTATATGCTGTTTAAGACTATGAATGACATCTTTGTATTGTGTGGAAAACAATATTAAGAAACTGTCGTGAGGCAAAAGTTTTTAGTTATTACATGGTAGTATTTATGCTAGTCCTAGCTTTTAAGATACTTTAAGTTTTATCTTCAAAATGTTTGGTGTAGATAGATTCCATTTAGTCTTCCTACCATTTATTGATAAGTTAACTTTAGAGTAATTCACTAGCTTTGCATTAAAGCACACAGATAACCAACCAACAGGGAGATTGGTTTCTACTGCAGAGTTTCAGTGTCTTAAAGTAGTTTTCTTCCCTTGTCCTGGACTGCATTAATTTCAAGGCCTATATTTTTTTCCTCTCCCAAGTTTAAGTCATTGATGTTCTTGCTAGAAAGCACAGCCAAAGCACATGGAGCCAGTGACCCTAAGTTTTTCAGACCATCTAGAACTACCTGTGGCTGCTTTGTAGTCTAAAACTTCAGATAGCTTTATGATCTGTTGACAGATGGCTAAATTGGGAGATCCTTGTATCAGGGTTTTCATTTATCCTGATTTTTTAAAAATTCTAAAATAGAAGTGAAAATGAAATGTAGGAAGGATACATTGAAAGTTGTGCTTTGTTGACACCCATGGGAGGCCTGCCCCTTTCTGAACTGAGATGGAGAAGGAGTAGATGTGGGCAGAGAGGGGGTGGTGAGTGGGGATAGGAGGAGAGTAGGGAGGAGAAACTATGATCAGGATGTAAAATAAATGAATTTTTTTAATTAATAAAAAAGAAAGCTGTGGTATTTTCTGTGAACTGAGAAATCCTGATAATTCTCAAAATATGTAGATAGATGATAGCATCACTGCTTTGTATTGGCTGTGGTCTTTGTTCTTTGCTTTTTGTTCTTTCAGATTTACATTTTTCTTTTCATTCTTTTCTTTCTTATTTATAAAATAAAGTCTTTTTTATCCATGTAACCCCTTGCTCCAACTCCCTTCCCCCTCCCAACTCCTCCCGGTCTTCCTTCAACCTCCCTCCTCCCCACCCCCCCCCATTCCCTCCCCAGAAAGGGCAAGAGGTCCCAAGGTGGATCAGCTCAGCATCCACTCCAGGCAAGTCCAGTTTCCTCATCCTAATATCAAGACTGGGTTAGGTGTTCCTCTGGAGGGAATAGGCTCTGAAGTGCCAGCCCATGCAAAGAAACACAGTCTGATCCCTCCCCTTGAGGCTCCACATACTGCCCATGTCAGTGGACAGCTGCCTGTCCTTGGAGGGCCTAGTTCTTTTTCTTGAAAGTTTCCAGGTGGCTATTCTTAATTCAGGGAGCTCCCTAGAGCTCCAGCCAGCCATCACTGTAGAGATTTTCCTTATCAGCCCTATCCTTTTGCTCATATAGTCTCCTGCACTGCTCTCAGCTGCACCAGGGACTTAGCCCAGTCTTCAGCCATGTATCCCTGCCTCTTCCTCTATTCATTGTTGGATGTAAGTTCTGTGATGGCACTTTTTTTGGAAGTATCCAAGGCAAATTGGCACTTCTAAGAGTTGATAGATCTGGTAATTGATCTGGTTTATTCCTTCACTCCCTCCCTCACACTCTCCCTTTTTATAGTCCTGACTGTACTGGAACTTGCTGTGTAGACCAGGCTGGCTTCATACAGAGATGCACTTGTCTCTGCTTTCCTACCTAGTGCTGGGAAAGGCATGACTTATCATACCCAGCCTCCATAGATATGATTTATTGCTTGTGTCTTCAGCAATGAAGCTTTAAATAATTAGAATACTTTTATAGATTTTAAGAAGAATGTAACCAGTTTTTTATTCCACATTTATTGACTTGATGTGTCTGAAAACGGTAAAATAGCCCTAAACACACACTGTATTGCTAACTGCCCCATTTAATTGAATTCAAGGTGATTCCTCAATTTAATGTGTTAAGTTTTAATGTTTCACTGTATGAAGACATAAAACTTAATGTGTTCAGTTTTAATGTTTCACATATCTGGCTCTTTAAGTACATTTATCTTAGAAATGCAGTGTTATACTTGGGCTTATTTGCATAGACATCTGATTAAAAAGACTAGCCTAGAAGAAAGAAACATGCCCTCTAATCAGATGTCAGAACATGTTTAGGATATACCTGTGGTGAAGAATTTGCCTCTGGTTTTTGTACAATATTTAATTTTTACCGGTTTTTGGGTGGAGATTGAGTTTCTTTGTGTAGCCCTACCTGTCCTAGAACTCACTGTGTAGACCAGGCTGGCCTTCAACTCAGAGATCTGCCTGCTTATGCCTTCTGAGTGCTAGGATTAAAGGCATGCACTACTACTGTCTGGCTAATTTTTACCTCTTGATGCATGTTTTAATTTTTGGTCATTTTCTTCAGAAATTGTTACTTTTCATTTTTCAAAATCTGAAGCCACTTAAGTAACTATATGTAAATAAGTTTGTATAGGAGAATATGAAGCATATTTAAACCTTTTGTTCTTTTTCTTATATTACTAAGTTAGCCCAGATGGTGGCCATTATGGTTACTGATAGCAAGGAAGAAAATGTTTATACCACAGTGTCTAACATATGTCTCCTTATTAGGTGTTTGTGAACTAGTGTCAAAGTTGTGCTATAGCATGTATATTATGCAAAATAGCTTTTAGAAAGTTTCTGAAGCTTTCCATGTATATCATCCAAGTAGAATAAATTGGATAACAGATTTATCTTTTGTTTTTATCGCTGGCAAGTAACTGCATTCTTTGAAGAAAACTTTTGATCTTCTTATCTAGCCATATTTTCATGTGAAATTTCCTAACTTACTTGCATGATCTTAATTGTTACTTTTTAAAAACTAAGGATATACAGGGATGGAAAAAAAATTCAGAGGGAAAGCTGAACACAAAGAAAATATATGAAAAAAAAAGAAAGGTCCAGGAAGAGTCCCAGTGAGGACCCAGCATTGATGATGTAGCAGAGACCCGGACCCTCGAACCAGACCAGTGATTCTTTGGGATGAACACCTGCATGTAAAAATCTAGGGATAAAAGGTTTACTGTGTGACTTACTGTGTCACCTTGAAGCTTCCTTGACAACATTCTCCCTTTCTTCCCTTTTTCTCTTCTTTTTTTTTCTTAAATTTTATTTTGTTTATTTTGGGTGGGGGAGGAAAATGGGTGAGATTGGGAGATGTAACATGAAAGCATGATGTGAAAAACACAAAGAATAAATAAAAAGAAAATTAAAAAGAACAAAAAAACTATGGTGTTGGGGCTGCAGATATAGTTTAGTGGTAGATAGCTTGCTTAGCATATATAAGGTTCTGGGTTTGACCTCAAGCATAGCCAACAAACCTCCAAAAACAAATATGGAGGTTGTTTAGCATTTAGATACTTTAACTTACAGCCTCCAGTAGAACAGGCAGTTGTGCTCTCTGTATATATGCTTTTTTTCCTGAGGTTGGGATTGTGTGTGTGTGTGTGTGTGTGTGTGTGTGTGTGTGTGTGTGTGTGTGTGTGTGTGTGTGTGTAGTGTATAAGGTATTCCAAAAGTGATCTAAGCAACCTTGAACTTAAAGATGTCTTTATAGCTTGTTCTACATTGCTATTGTTTCCTTTATAGTCTTTTAAAGATAACATTTCTGGACTTTTCAAGTGTTTTCCTGTGTGTTGACAAGGACATTAAAAATGTTAATGAGGGCTAGGACTGTTACTAAATGGTTAGGGCACTTTTGTAGAATGCACAAAACCCTAGTTTCCATCATTGCCATAGAAGAAAAAGTTTATGGACTTCAGAGGGATATGTGTAATACTACCTGTTTTAAAGACCAGTGAGATTTTAATATTACTGAAATTTCAGTTATCTTGTGTTACTTCACTGCTCTCCTTGAGATCAGAGGGAGCTGTGATATGTACTAATAACAACAGATGATTATGTTCAGTCAGCAGTCAACTCTGTTCTGTCTGACAAAACCAAAGCAATAGAGACAATTGGAGTATACCCTTTGATCTTTTTATGCTCTCTTTACACCAGGTCATTATTTCTTTCATGTAAAATTCGAACAGTGAATTCTTAATATATTTCTACATAGCATAGCATAGCTGTCCCCTTTAAGTGAACTTAGGACCTAAAAAAAGTGTTGAGAATATTTAAAGGTTAGCAAATTATTATACTAGAGGTGAAGAATAAATTGCATATTGTAGATTTAATTAATAATTTATGTATTCACAGTACATTAAAGTTTAGGGTTTTATTGTTTTATTATTTTATGTGTATGTGCCTATGATATTTTTGTGTAGATGTGCATGTCATGGTCTGTGCATGGAGGTCAGAGAACCTCTTTGGGGACTTGGTTCTCTTCTTCCACTTTAATATGTTTTCTGCCGCTTGAACTCAGTTTGTCATGGCTCATTGGCAAGCACTCTACCTGCTGAGCCACTGCTGTTCAGAGCTTTTTTTTTTTTAAAAAAAAAAACTCATTTTGTATATGTTCATGTCAGTAATATAAGATAAGCCACTTTTCCCAATTTTCTTATCTCTGGATGAATAAACATCTGTTTTTAAAAGTGTAATTTAGCCACAGTTGAATGATTTAATTAGATCAGTTACTTAATATGTAGAGAAATCTTAACACATCTCTATTTTAAAGTCTAGAGTTTGTCTTTGAATCACTGAGATGTAGTGTTGAGAAGAAACTGAAGTTTATACAAATAGAAAATAGGTTCTAAAACATTGAGTGATAAGTCAATATCAATTGTAGCTTTTGAGACCCTTGAGGAGCATATTCCCCATTTGTTAGCAGAGAATGTGCCTGAAGTGGACATATGGTAGCATGTGAATGATAAATTTGTAGTGATCTGACTAAACCTATTGCAACTTTCAAAAAGTACTTCATAGAGCTCTTTCATATAGAATCTGTTTTGTTGGGTATATTAGGAAAAAGTATGGACTTTTTTCATAGCAAGATACAGGATTTTGTATATATCATTAGGAGTTAAATTTTCTTGTCTAGTACAGAAAATCTAAACAATGGCCTGAATTTTGTATGTCAAATTTTACACATAATGAGAATTCCAAAGTATATTCCATAGCTGGTATAGCGTGTCTAAGGTGTTATTTGGGACCTGGCACCTACTAGCCTTCCTCTCATTACTATCCTTATTATGTACTCATGGTTACAAAATAGTCCCCAAGTGTCTAGTCATCATGTTTATGTTCTATCCATGTTGAAAGACAGGACAAAATGGTGGCTGCCAGCTGAATGAGTCCTCCTGAATTAAGTTTCCTATAAACCAAATTAAGTGAAATATGCTTTTATCTTACTGACTGAATTATATCATGTAACAATCTCATCTACTACAAAGCTGTATTTTGCTTATACATTAGAGACCAACAGTATTGGGCTTCTGATAGGATGAAAAGGGGGGAGATAAATATTGAACTTTGCTACAGAATACCTCTAGCTGTCTAATTCTTATACTACTATCCTTCTGTACAGATAGCTGCCCACCCTTTCCCTGATAAAAGCATCTGCACATTATTATCTTTAAATCCTTGGTATTTTGATGATGTGCAGCCAGTCCTTCATTAGGGTGAAGTAAAGAATTTTGGTTTAGAGATTAAGAGGCTTCAGTCTATAATCCCTGGCTTCACTGCTTCTGACTCTGGTGGTGGGAACTTGTGGCAGAGGTGACTTTTGTCAAATATGAGCAGGAAGCAGGGGCAAGGCAGGTTAAAATACAACTTCCAAGGACCAGCTGGCAGTGGCCTATTCCTCTAATTACAATCTACATTCCAAAGTTTCTGGAACCATTCTTATGTAATATTGCAGTTAGGAACCAAGCTTTTTATAGAGAGACTTCATACTTAAACCAAACCGTAATAGATAGAAAAAGAATAGGTTAACTATTCAAAGTTCCTGCCCTGAAAAGAGGAAGTGAAAGTTATCATTTCTATTGGTCAGGGAAAGTAGAGTCCTTACCCTGGCTACTAGGATGACACATGTGAGCAGAATCTATCTCTGTTTCTGTTTTTCAGGGTGACTTTCTTTCCCTGGAAAGTAAATTTATGAGGGGAGTCCCAGCATCTTTCCAGAGCCCCATGTTCTGTCAGAAATTTCAATGGCACCCACTGTCACTGATTAGAAATCTTAAGCAAAATGCACAGATTGATTGGATTCTAGGGTAGCAGAAGTCTGCTGCTTAATTGCCAAATGTAGGCTAAGTATGATTGCTGAAATGGATAGCAGAGCCAGCAAAGCAAACAGAATGATCTGTGGTATAGGCAGATATTTCTGTCCTGCCAGCCAGCTCCCAAGTAATCACACAGAGTCTCCAGTCTTCCTCATCCCAGAGTTTTCTCCCTGTCTGCAAGTCCCCCAGCCTCTTCCTGCTTAGCTATTGGCATTTAGGTCTTTATTAAACTAATAAGAACAACACATTTTCACAGCGTACAAGAAGATTGTTCCACAATACTGTGGTGCCAAGAGGTATTTCTTGACCCACAAAGAACCCCTAAGGTGTTCCTTTGGAAGTTCTTATCCTGTTTTCTCTCTGTTCTCATGTAAAGTGCTAGAAGTAAAACATACTTTCTTGGATACTTTGTAGCTTCACAGCCAATATCCTGTTGATGGGAATTTAGGCCTATAAATTATTTTAGAACTTTAATATTTTTTGTTTGCTGCAGTACCATCTTGGGGTTTTCATTAACATATGTCTACCTAAAATATGTATAGGATTTTATTTCTCTTTCTTCTTTTAGTAGAAGAGTATGAAAGAACCCACATCATTAAAAATAATAGCCTTAAGGGGCTAAAAATTTATCTCACTTGATGGAGTGTTTGCTTAACATTCATGAAGCCTTGTATTCCATCCCTAACACCAGATATGATGTTACACCCTTGTAATCCCAGTACCTGGAAATGGAGGGGAGAGGATCAGAATTTTTAGGGTTTTCCTTAGCTGCATGGAGAGTTCATTTTCTACCTTATTTCTTTGAGTCAAGGTCTCTTACTGAGCCTGGAGTTAGGCTGGCAGACAGCAAGCCCCAGAAATCACAGTCTTCACCACCATAGTATTTCAACTACATGTGTGTAGCTACTTCCAGCTTTACATGGGTGCTGGAGATTCAAATTTGACTCTGTTTTATTCACTGAGTCATTTTTCTAGACCTTGACATTACTTTTAAGGCTAGTTTTCTTTTAAGTCTTTCTTTTTATTTTAATTTTTTTATTATTATTATGAATAAAGAGGTCACATTTTCTATCCTTGTATATCCTTATTCAAGGTCCTTTCCCCCTCCCACCACATCAGGTCATTCTCTCTTCTCCACATCTCCCCATTCCCTCCCTGGGCAGGTGGCAGGTGGTCCCAAGGTCCCACTGTCCCAATATTGCTTAGTTCAGCCACCACTCCTGGCAGATCCAGTTTTCTCCCAACATCAAGACTGAGTCGAGTGTTCCTCTAGGGAGAGTGGGATCCAAGGAGTCTTTTAAGTCTTTCATTTTCCTTGGTATAGGTACATTCTAGGTGGTTTTAGGCAACTTAATGTACATTTCCTCCTTAAACTCAAAAACTGAGAGACATTAGTACTAGAGAAATTTTTTTTCAAGGACAGCAATGTTTAGAAAAGACAAGGAGGGGCTGGAGAGATGGCTCAGCGGTTAAGAGCAGCGTCTGCTCTTCCAGAGGACCAGGGTTCGATTCCCAGCACCCACATGGCAGCTAACAACTGTCTGTAGTTCCAGTTCCAGGCAAACACCAAGGCAAATAAATAAATAAAGTTTAAAAAAAAACTAAAAAAAAAAAAAGAAAAGACAAGGAAACAATATGAGAATGAATATATGTAGACATAATTACTAAGAAGGTAATTAATCAGTGGAGGGGAAGGTAAATGGTCAAAAAAAAAAAAAAAACTGGGCAAAGTAGTCTTTATGTGATCTTGTTGAGCCCAAACTATTTAAACCAAGTAATACAATTTAGCCATAGTCTTAGCTCCTGTTCACAGTGATTGGAATAATGATCAAGAACAAAGTAAACCCATTGCTAGTAGTTTATGTTTATCAGTATCAGAACTAGTATTACTTTCCTCATTGTAGTGACAAAATAACCACAAAAACTTAAAGCTTAAGCAAGGTGAAGTTTATTAAAGATTTATTTATTTAATTTTATGTGTACCAGTGTTTAGCATGCATGTATGTATGTGCATCATGTGTATGCCTGTTGCTCACAACAGTTCAGAAGAGAATATTGAATCCTTTGGAACTAAAGTTAATAGATTCTGAGCCATCATATAGTTACTTGGAATTGAACCTGCGTCCTCTGAAAGAGTAACAACTCCTCTTAACTGCTAAGCCATCTTTTCAGCCTTGGAAAGGGTTTATTTTGGTTTATAGATTCAGTGACATTTCAGCTCAGCAGGCTTCTTTCTGTGGCAGCAGAAGAACATGGCAGATGTTTATTCTCATCATAGCTCAGCCCACTGGCTGGAACCAGGGATGAGTATAATCTTCAAAACTTGCCTTTAATAGTCTTCCTCAAAACAGATTTTATCCCCTAAGTAGATCGACAGCCCCAAATAGTATCACAAAGAAACTTCTGATCAAGGCTGAGAGCAACACTAGTTTATGGGCATAAATATGAATCTTTAGAAAGTCATTAGACTATCTGCCTAATTAGCAAAACATCATCAGCAGTAGATTCTCTCCTAAGCTTCAGTGAAAGAAGAAAATGGATGTTTGAAAGTTGTTTTCTGACCTCTACACATATGATGGAGAACATATTGTCTCTTATTCTCTCATTTTAAGTAGATATACACTTATAAGTGTGAGTAAATTTTCTTTTTTTATTTTATTATTATTATTATTATGAACAAAGAAGTCACACTTTCTATCCTTGTATATCCTTATTCAAGGTCCCTTCCCCTTCCCAACACATCAAGTCTTTCACTCTTTTTCACAACTCCCCATCCCCTCCCTGGGCAGGCAGCAGGTGGTCTCAAGGTCCCACCGTCCCAATATTGCTTAGTTCAGTTTCCACTCCTGGCAGATCCAGTTTTCTCCCCCGAACCTCAAGACTGAGTCAGGTGTTCCTCTAGGGGGAGTGGGATCCAAGGAGTCAGTCCAGGGTGTT
>PVIH01024701.1:0-22223 GCA_004025045.1 Sigmodon hispidus | reverse complement strand
TCATAAAGGAGTGTTGGATTTTGTCAAAGGCTTTTTCCGCATCTAAGGATATGATCATGTGGTTTTGTTCCTTTAGTTTGTTTATATGATGGATAACATTTACAGTTTTTCATATGTTGAACCAGCCCTGCATTTCTGGGATGAAGCCTACTTGGTCATGGTGGATGATATCTTTTATGCATTGTTGTATACGGTTTGCTGGCTGGGTGTTTTGTTCCTTGGTTTCTGTTTCCTGCAAAGATAATTGTAAGAAATTGTTAAGCTATGATGTAGATTAAATATTTTCTTTCTAGTTGCAATGACTTACTCATTCTTATACAATATGAATAAATTAACATTTGTTGCATATTTGTTGCATAGTATAAATCAAGCCAGAAGGGAATTTTGGGGAGTTAAGGGTGACCAGTGTACACCTCTGTGTAGCAATGGGAGCTGCATCATCCTGCACAGTGCCCATTAGACATATATTGGACATTTGTGAAATGTGGCTGTGTTTTAATTTTCATCAATTATTGGGTAGTGAAAGTTTAGATAGGAACATGTGGCTAGTGGCCACCTTATCGACATAGAATATTCCAGAGTATTGATAGAATGAGGAGATAGACATTGGCTGTTCAAATGTGTTATTAAATTTTCTACCATGCCAGAATTTTTTTTTTTTTTTTGATGTCAGTAGGGAAAGATTCTCTACCTTGAATTTACTTTCACCATTGTGCAGCAGTACTTTGTACCATGTTTTATGGCACATTTGTTAAGTACTCTGTGGGAGTCACACATTGAAGGCAGAGAACATGGCATTTGTGCCAGGTTTTCACAGGCTCAGCAGGCTCAACACCCTAGAAACTCCCGGATTCACACTCATCCTTGATGCTTTTGTCCTGAAGATCTTAGGCTTGGCTGTCACTTAGCTTCCAAGGGCCTCAACTTTCTGTTGATCTGGCCCAGACACTCACCATCTCATTTATTACATTTGGGCACGGGGTGAGTGGCACACTGTTGCTGGAGACAGATGGCTCTGCCACAAATTTTATGTTCTGTTTAAAAATAATGCTTCCTGATACTTAGCAATTTTGGAAATTACTTTATCTGAAAAATTATATTTTTTCTAAATGTGTCAAAATGTCTGTCTGTAGAGTTGGCCTCATGTAAATGTTACTAACATCAAAGGGTTTTAGTCCTAGAAGGAAAATATGGCATTCATCTTTGTGTTTCCATTTCTTTCATCTTTCTGATAAGGGAACAGAGCTTGAGAAATCACCTTGCCTCCAGCCCTATAATTAGCAGAGACATTAAACTGAAATTCACATATTCTTTTTACCTAGTGTGTTTGTATTTCAAAATATCTAGCTTTACTTGTTTCATAGAAACGTGCATCATGGTTTGGACATGGTTTGGATGAGCTAGCCTTGTGCCTTTATTCAGTTCTCTCTTTAGTCTCTATTCTTTTCCATTGCCTCCTATGTAGACAAACACATTTCTGATTAGAGAATTAGCTCAAGGAACTTACTTTACTGCATTCAAATATGCTCTTTAAAATCCTGCACTTTAAGCTTTTATTCTAGATTTCATTGTGAGGTGATAATGAGGTGCTGAAAACTAATTATGTCATCAGACAAAGCTGTCTGGTCTACCATCTGCTGAGTCTGGGGAGGGATAGTCCCTGGTTGAACTGAGAACAGGGTCTAAAAATAGCTACTTTTCTTTGTTCTTTGCCCTGTTCTTGTCATGGGCATGATGGAGCAGGGATTACATAAGACTTATTTGTAGCTAGTCAGACATGAGGCCACATGTCTTTTTCTTTGTAGCAGATCTTACATACATGTGAATTGCCATTGCCAATAGCTCATCATGGTTTTTCTACTTTCTTCCTGTTTTCAAACTCTTATTCCTAATTTAATACCTGTTACACAATGCAGGAGGAGTATGCTAGATTGGGAGTCCAAGCTTCTTACTCACATAGTCACGTTGTTAAGACCCCAAAGTACTCATTACCTAACCCTAACCCTAACCCTATACTTGTATTTTTTGGATACATCCTTGGGTCAATTCTAATGGTGAGCTTGATGGCATTTTAACAGGGATTCAAATAGCTCTTTCATTTTAACTAGTTAGCCATTCATTTTGTCCAGCACCCTGGCCTTCTCTTTATTTGATAATTAAATTTATTCTCCCAGATTATTAAAATGCCAATAATGGTAAACTTTACATACTTAGCATTTTCCAAAGTAGACAAGACTGATTCAATACAGGCACAACTTCACTTTTTAATATGTGTGTACCTTTGTTTTTTAATCTTTCAGAGGCTTTGGGAAAAATGCTTGATCTTTGGAAGTTTTTTTTTTTTTTTTTGATGACAATGTGTGATGTCTATGAGAAGAATTTTTTTTCCAAATTATTATGAAGGTCACTTTCATTACAATTTGGTTCTCAATATCCAGATTCCTTTTGACACTCAGTCAACCACACTGTAGTGTAAACCAAACTGAAAATGAGACCAATCCAAATGCCTTGGTTAGTTACAGAGCAGACCTTATTTAAATCTGTAATAATGTTAAATATATAATGATACTTTTGGTACTAAACTAAAGATAGGCTTCACCTGCAATTTTTGTTTTGAAAGTAAGAGACACTTTTAAAATGTATTTTTTATTTTATATTTTTTCTAATATATCCTGATTGAGGTTTTTTTCCTCCATTCCTAGTCCCCTTCCCCAACTCCTCTCTGACCCAGATTCACTACTCTATTTTCCTTTAGAAAAGAGCAAGCCCTAACCCTAACCCTAAACACTACAAAATGAGATACAATAAGACTAATAATAAACCTTTATATCCAGGCTAGATGAAGCACCCAGTAGGAAGAAAAGGGTCTCCAGAGTAGACAAAGAATCAGGGACATTTTCACTCTCACTATTAGTAATCCCACAAAAATACCATACTAAACAATCATAACATATATGCAGAGGGTCTACTGCAGACCCATGCAGGCTCCATGATTGCCACTTCAGTCTCTCTGAGGCCTTATGAGCCCTCCTTAATTGATTCTGTGGGCTGTGTTCTCCTGGAGTCCACCACTCCTCTGGCTCCTACAATTCTTCCTCTATGTGATTCTCTGAGCTCCAAGGGAGGGACTCTAGAGAGTTCTCCAGTTTAAGCTCTCCCTGTTCCTAGTGTTTGGCATTGGTCCTTGAATCTGCTTTCATTAGCTTCTGGAGAAAACCTCCCTGATGACAATAGGCACTGATATATGAATATATAAGAATATCACTAGGAATCATTTTATTGGATTTTTTCTGTCATAAGTCTTTGGGTTATCCAACCTCTGTCTTCTGGTCATCCAGTGTTGGGTGTGGATTCACACTCATGGTGTGGGGCCTCAAATTAGGCTAGTCATTGGTTGGCTACTCCAACAAGTTCTGTGTCTCTCTTGCCCCAGCACATCTTGAAGTTAGGATAGATTGTAGGTTGAAGGTTTTGTAGCTGAGTTGATGTTACATGCCCACCATTTTTGGTTATAGAGGATGGCCAGTTCATCTTCATTTCTAAGAATCCACCCTAGGATCATTCTTACAGACTCCGGGAGTTCCTACTGCATTTTCTTCCCCCTTGCATTCCCCTACATGACTGCCCTCTAATTTCAATGGTTTCTCCCCATCCACTCTCCCTCCATTTCCCCATACCTAATCCTTCCTGTTCCCATTTTCTCTTGCCCTCAGGCCACCTGTAAAACTATTCTGTTTACCCTTCCCAAATTCTTCTTTGCCTGACCACAAGCCAGGGTAACCCTGAATAGTAAAAAACATTGCAACTTTCAGACAACCAACAAACCAAAGAAATGAAGAAATACTGACTGCCTGGAATAATACTGGGAATGTATCCACTTGGTCCTGAGGAGTTTGAGTTTTTGAATGAGGCCTAGACACTCATTTCCCTCTGAGGTCTTCATGTACATGTGGATTATTTCAAGTTTGAGTACTAAGTAGCCATTAACTCCATCCTTAATGTGTTTGACCCAACAGCTTTCTACTGACAGAAGAAATAAAGAGGAATGAAAGCATCATGTTTGTGCTAGTTAGTATGATTATGATACCACCTGATGTTCCCCATTTTCTCTTTAAATTTTCTTTGCATACCTGCTATATCCCCTGGCTTTTAAATTTTTTCCTCTTAGAACTCCATTAAAAATGACAACCTTAACCTTTGACAGATCCCATTACTTACAATATGGCTATCAAAACACCTACTGTGAGCATGTTAGCAACATATGACCCCACTTCCCATAGTAGGTATGGTCTGTAGCCTTTTAATCAGACCATACATATTTACAGGTTCTGAGATTTCTTCTTGGGTCACATGGGTATTTCTGTTCTTGCCTCTGTGTTCTGATCTTCACTAGTCCCATCTGAGCAGCTTATTCTTGCACCTCAAAACAACACAGAGAAGTTTATCTGTCACTATCCTTCACCATATGACACAAAGAAGAAAGTCTCAGCTGTTACTCTTCTTGGATAGAAACACTGGCCTGCTGATTTTAAATGTTAAGTGTAAAGTTCCCTTATAGTTTAATAATTTCTTTATGAGCAGAATTTATTTTTGATTCATCTTTTTGTCTTTGAGTGCTCCAGGTACAATACTTTTCTGTGTAAATTTAGTTATTAAACTGATGAGTGTATACACATAATATAGTGGCTGAAACTTAGGGTTTTCATTTAAAAGGGTTGCTGGTCTGTGGTTTGGAGACCCTGAACAAAGACACTGAGAAAGGAACTCTCTAACAAAAAATTCAAGAGGTCTTTTATAAAGGCAGATTTTGTTCAGTCTCTCCTCAGGTTACTGGCTTGAGCTTACCTAACCTCATGGTAACATGCTGTTATTTTCTTATATTGGTAAACTGGGAGGTGAACACTGAAGCCATGGGAATAAGGAGTGGGATTTAGACAGTGTGAAATACTGGAACAGGATTCTAGCCCTCTCTCTACAAATCTTAATTTTCCTTTCCTTATGTCTAAATCTGATGAACAAAGTCCCAGAGCTCATAGTCACTTTTCTGTGAAGGGATGGGAGAACAGTGCCACAGCCATGCAAATATTCTCTTCTAAGCTTTTCTGAAAAGAGAATTTAAAGTAATTTGAACAATAAGAATACCTTTGAAGAGTTGGAGAATAGCCCCAAATTTCTAGAGGTTAAAATAAAATACAAAGAAATTCATAGAATATTGTTTGCAAAAGAAAAAAAGATATTTTGGGGGTTTCTTTATTTGTAATCACTAAATGAGCTATTGGGCAGAACCCTGTCAGTAACACTTCTAGGATTCAAGGTGTGTTGGAGAAGCCTTAAGGCTCACACCATAAGTGAGGAGGAAACAAGTACTTATGTTCTACCAAGAAGAGAAAATGCTCTGATTTTTTTTTAACAATTTGTTTCTATAATTTAAAATTTGTATTAGTTATTTTAAAGTTTTATGGAATGTGCTATGATCATATTCATCTCCTTCCTTACTCTTAGATCTAACCCCTTAACTCTGTGCCTTCTTTTAAGCCCATCAAATAAAACTTGTCCTGTCCATATTAGAAGAGTCATTTAGTTTTCATTTCTAATATAACACATGAATGTGTAACATAACATATCCATGTAGTGCAGATCATGTTTATTTCATGAAAGGCATCCATATCTATGTCTAATAGCAATGGTATTGAGTAAGCCCCAAAAGCATAATATTTGAGCTCAACCCATAGAATGCTGCTTTTCCCTCTTTCTCTCAACTAGAAATAATTCCTCTTTGCAATGGATGTTGTATTTCCTTTATCTGGTGTGATCTTGTGCACATGGCTCTGCTTCAGCACTACCACTGGGAATGATGTATTGATAATTCAGAGTGGATTATAAAGAAGCACATTACCCTATCTACCTAGCTTTATTGCCAACAGGGACTGGGCATCCTGGAAATGGTCACACATGATGAGCAGGGAGGAATCACAAGTGCTAACTGTTTGTAGATGGTTCAGGAGAATTTTGACATAATATGGCACCTAAAAACATCCCCTGGAAGGGTTGATTGTTCTTTTTTTTTTTTTGAATGAGTTGGCCAAAATAATTCTACTGTATAATCACAGTTGAGTATCTGTAGGACAGATAATCTAAACATGCAGCATAGTTTAATGAGATTATAGCAACTTTATGCAGTTACTACAAGATGCTAGATAATCTAATTTGTATAAAAATGAGAAGACACAGACTCTGTCCTCAAAAGGAATACAGTTTAGTAGCAATGTGAAGGAACAGACATTCAGATCATCCCACTTCATGAAGATGGCAATGGAGTAACATTCTGTCACTGTGGACAGTGTGCTGGCTGTCAGATTACCTTATTACCACAGACATTATCTTTTTTTATTAATATAGTTACTACAAAAACAGCACCATAGTTATTTACTTGTATTTTTATAATATGAGGAATTTGCGGCTGAATGAATGAAAGAGTTCAGATTTGTCTTTAAATCATTTTAACATCTGCATCTTTTGCTTTGGGATGAAAAAGCATCTGAGGTTCTTACTGTAATGTTAACACATGCTCAGGTGGGAAGAAATTATATTACTGCATGCATTAGGATGTTTGTTAAAGATATGGTGCCTAAACTGAAACATTGCTCTCAAATAGAGGGTTCATGTCAGGAAGCTGTCTAGTGTTCTTGGTAGAACTAAATGGGACTGGTTGAAGGGGAGCAGATAAGGCTATCTGAGCTGAAGCCCCCATTTTGCAACTGTGGGAAACACAAGATTCATAGCTTAGGTGCTTTAGGTTACACAGCTGCTAACAGGTGCTCACTGCCACTGGATGTTTTCTCTGTGCCATGAGCCACTTTATGAGTATTGACTCAATCCTGAATCCTCATAAAATCCTGCGAGAAATGGACCATTATCTCCATTTTACTGTCAGCAAAACGGATGCAACATAGTTAAACAACTTACCCAGGTCATAAATCCATAAGCCCTGGAACGTGTATCCAGGCAGTCTCTGCTTTGCTGGTCTGTAAGGTTGGGCAGCTGTAGCAGAAGGTGATTTAGTCAGAATTCCGACCAAGATTTGACTGGTGTCAAATGCGCCCTGTGCAACTGTTATTATTATGTGGACTAAAGTTATCATGAAGATTATGTCCTTTTCACCTGGCCTGGGTAACTTAAAAGTTGGAGTTCATGATCTTTTGGGCCTCAGTACATGAAACATTTCTTTTCCCTTCAAAGCTTTGGTTCTATAAATTGTTTACAGACATACAAAAGACTTTTAAAGACAGAAAAATTTTACAAATTGTCCAAGTATCAGTTAATTGCTTTTTTCATCTCTCCACTGCTCATGACTCCTACGATTTCCTTCTACTTCACGATCTGCAGATGGCTCAGCAACAGGATCACACCCACACGGGCTGATGTTTAGCCCATTCTTTTTAGGAAGAATTACTTTTTCTTTCATACTATGTTATATGCACACACCTACACATGTACATATTCCTTTTCATCTGCTTTTAAGTTAATTCATATTCTTGTTTAAATATTCATCTTTGAAACTTTTCACTGCAGAACATAGGGCCTAGACGATTGACTGCCATGTGACCTGTCACTTGGGTATATCACACTACGTTCCCTTCTTTATCTTCTAAAGTGGACACTCTGGCTGATTCTGGAGTTGGTCATTCCTTTCCCAGCTGTGTCCTTACTAGGAGTCCACTATGTATCATGTATCATAAAGGCTACAGTCAGCTTATATGCTAGCTGTGGGCTTATATACTAGTGAGGGGACATGTTTTGCAGCGCGTAGATAGACATCTACACTTTCCTGACATATCCAGCTTAAAGCTTCTGGGAGTCAAACTTGAGGTCAATCATCAAGACATAAATGCTTCAAAAAGTCAAATTGGAAGGTTCATGTTTCTCAAATGTCCCTTTAGAAATCCCTAAAGAGTATGGTAGAAGAATCTAGTATGTGCAATCTCAATTCAAGCATGGGGTCATTGGACTACTTTTTATTTATAGGCTTTAGCCAGGTATATACTATAGGAGTTATCTAACATGTCTCCTAGGAGTTCATGTTTTGAATTCTTCATCTCTCTGGCCTATCCAATATGAGAGATGGTGAAAGACTAAGGATATGGTATCCAGTTGGAAGAAGATGGGTAAGCTTTCATGGCATAGATTGGGACCCTAATCTCTCTTCTCTTTCTCTCTCAGTTCCCCTTTCTGTTATACCCTAGCTGCCATGAGATGAGAAGCTGTCTTAGTTACTTGATTTTGTTTCATATGAAACACAATACCCCAAAAAACAACTTAAGGGAAGAAAAAAATTTATTTTTGAGGCAATTCCACTTTCTAGTTCTGGTGGGCCAGAATTTGCCGTGTAGATCAGGCTGTCCCAGAACTTGCAGTGATCCTTTTGAGTTTGTTACCCAAGTCCTGGATTATAGCCATGTGTTATCAGGTTTAGCTGAAAGAATTATTACAATTCAGAATGTAAGGGAGTTTCAATCCAGTCTGTTGAGCCAGTATGACAGAGGTACTCTGTTCACAGCAGGAGAAACATGCCACAGAGACTGTTTACATCATTTAAGTAAACAAATAGAATGCAGGAACAAGATAAACTTCAAAGTTATTCATCTAGTGACCCACTTCTGCTATGGAGGCCCTGCCTCTAAAATTTTTCACAATGTCTCTAAAAAGCATCACTAGATGAGGATCAAGAGTTTTCAACATGAGCCTGCTGGAAGTCATTTTACGTTCAAACCATAACAGAAATCTTATTCCATCATGTGCTCTCCATCATGATGTTACATTTTACAACAAACCCCCAAATGGGACCAGCCCCCTAGAAACTAAAACTTCTGAAACCATGAGTCAAGATAAGTTTTATTCCTGTTAATTATTACAAAACCAGAAAATTTAATAACAGGTGAACACAGTCTAGGCATAAAGAGAAATCAGCCAGCACTAGCTGATACCAGAAGTATCGGACAGATGATGGAAAATCAAGAAGGCTGATGGTGAATTCAGAAGTCCTTGTATACTGACTCTCATTTCCATATTCTAGAGCTAAGATACCTTGCCTTAACCCTATTTGTACTCTGTGGTGTATGATTTCAGATCTCTTCCTGAGCAACCCTGAATTGAAGATCTTACCATGTACCTCTTTGCCATGTAGAACCTGAGCAGTAGATTCTGCTTTTACTCCTTTACAGTGAGTGGCTTTTGCAGAATAGTTCCTTCCTTGCAATTCTTATAAAATAAATTAGGTATAGGCTAGTCAGAAATATTGTGTTTTCCATTCCCCTAGGGACCTTGTGATTTTTCACTTTTAAAATAATTTGTTAATTTGTACTTTCAGCTTTGTTCCAGAATAGATTCAAGATTGTTCTCAAAGAAGACAGTGTTCACTAATTAGGACATTTAAAAAATACCACTTGTAAATGCCTCTTGCTACTTTCTTTAAATATCATGCACTATCTTTTGTTTCTGCTATCATTAACAAATCGAAGAAGCAGATACTCTTTCTGTTTTTTAAGTATGGGGTCAGCAGGGCCAGTTTCCCAGCTTTCTTCTGCACTGACATGTAAGACTTTTCCATGATTGCTTAATTCTTCTGAATTAGCCTTTGTTCTTCCCTCAGTCACCACTCTTTTCCAGGTGTAGTAGACAAGTTATAAAAGGCAGTATTTAACCCCTGACTACATTTTGTTTTGCTTTTCCTCTATAGTGGTAGCTGACTGAGTCTAGCATTGTCATTGTGTCTATTGTAGTAAAATCATAATCAGAACATCCACTAGGAGGAACCAGGAAGGGTAGTTGGAAAGACTGGCAAGCTATGATCTGGCTGTATCACAGCTGAGAACACCCAATCCTAGTCTTATCATGTGTACAGAATTTTACAGACTTTTTTTGGATGAGTTAGGACTTGACATTATTTCTGTCACATATGTTCTATTCTTGTGCCTAGCTCAGAGGCCTTCTATAGTTATGAAAGGCAAGAGAATCCATGGTCTCTGCCAGCACTACTGTTCTTCCATTCTAAGCCTACCTCCCTTCTGATGAAGTTCTTAGGTATCTAAGTACATGTTTTCCAGTTTGGAAAAGCCAAGTGGCACATAGCTATGGGCTGTTGTTAGAACTTGGCAGATAGCCTTGCTGTCTGTTTCCAGGGTACCACTAACAGAGAAAAGCTTATGCCAAAGAAGACAGATAATTCTAGGTTTGTTTATGAGCTTCCAGGAGAGTGGAAAAATATTGCCATCCAAGCTTTCTTGAGCCCGTTAAAGTGAAACCAGGATTTGTCCACTTACCAAGATAATTAAGGCACAAAAGATTCATGTAGTTTAGGTCTGACTTTCTCAAATCTGACAAATGACAGTCTTGGCTAATTTTATATAGAAGGGACTTTTGGTTCACAGTTAGTTATTCTGTTGCTTCTGAGACTTTTTTTTTGGGTAGCAAAAGTACATAGCTAAAACACAGCTCAGAAAAAACAAATGGACTGATTAGCATTATAGCTTGTGTTTTGTGTAGCTTTTGTTCCTAAACCATGGTGCCATTGGTGATATCCATGCTTAGCTAGCATGCTGAAAGTGAAAGTGATAAAATGTAGAGGAAGCTATTTGTTCATGGCCTTGATATTTTCACCAAATTCCTCTTTTTGATGAGCATTGCTGTAAGTGAATTCGGAAGACTTCCTCCACAATATGGTGCCGTCTATCCTCTCTTCATGGGATGAGTACAAAGTTACCCCTACATCTGGCTTTCCTGAGGAACTCTAAATAGGACTGTACATGACACAGGCATGCATGAGAGAGAACTAGAACTAAGCTCCATGTTCTACTGCCAAAGACAAATTTCACAAACAAAACAGACCAGACTATTATCTGTGTTTCCCTATTCATGATCCTGGAAGAGAACATTCAGCCACCATAAACTACAACAGATACAAAAGTCTTAGACAGATGTTTAAAAGCATATAACCTTGTTTAATGGCTCTATAACTAGATCATAAATGTCATACTTTGAATGGTTGGCCATTTGCCACGAGCTGTCATTGCACCCAAGCATATAAAAACCAGAGGGCTGGCTTAGTAATTGTGCTCAGCACTCCACAATGCATTCAAGAGGTTGTTACTTTGTATGGAAAGTGGGAAAGTTGAGGGAGAAATGTCAAAATGTATTACAAAGTCCATGAATCAAATGCTAGTAATACAGCAAAGAAAGAGGTTGAAGCACTTGCTATGTGACTATGGGGGATCTTTAACCAAAAGAAAAATGTTACAGCGTCCACACATAAGTTAAAAAGAGCAAAAGCCAATAAATATGAAGTCAGGAAAGAAGAAATGTATACATATAACAGAGAAGAAAGCTGAGGTCAGATGCCACCACTGAGTGGCAACACATTCCTTTGCAAACCCAGGTGGGAACACATGGAATGAAGCTTGGCCTTCAATGGAGTTAATGGGCACTTAATAGGCTAGTCTATGAATAGTCCAAAGGGCTTGTGTAGAACTGAGGAGTACCTTATCTCCTTTGTTGTAGTCATTCAGTTTCAGCCACATGCTTACTTTTTTTCTGAGGCATCAAGTGGCTTTCATTAAACTTTGGAGCAAGAGAAACAGATATTGCACAGCGCAGGCAAGTATGTGATTCTTTCCCTAGATGTCTCTCTGTCCATCACCCTTCTATCCTCTCCTAATCCCAGCAGTGACATCCATGATTCCAAAAAAAGTTGGAGGAGAAGTGAATCAGGGTGTAAAGGGAGATCAGAAAGAACTTGGCCTAAAACTCTGAAAGTTATACCCCTTCTGAAAAATTGTAATAAAATTATTTTATAATGAAAGAAGTTAGCTAGGTATTTCCACTTATCATTTCCAATCTTTCCTTGCTAAATTTCTGTTTTTTTTTTCCTGTGGGAGGTTTCAAGCTAGTGTAGGTATGTTCAGAAGAAACTTCAAGGGCTTCACAGTGTCTTATGGGAGAGGATGAGTTATTAAGGCTGAGGAATAGTTCTGTGAAAAGACCACAACCAAGCCATAGTATGTCAGGAGAACTCTGATCAGGAAGAATAGTTTTGTCCACCAGGGAGCAGCAGGAAGAATATTGGAACTTGTCTTCAATACCCCATTTTTAGCCATCACTCTATTAGATGGAGCCATATCTTTGTTTGATACCAGCATTGGAATGTTTGTTTTTGTCTTACATTGTAGTATGACTTAATTTGTAATCATTCTCAATTTAATCTTTTAATCTTTGTAGGTGGATTTAGGAAATAAACTTCATGTATCCATTGCTTTTTGAATAGTTATTATTGAGTGGGATTCTTGGTTCTAAATGCAAGGCAAGACTTGAGACATAAGTATGTGTAGTTCTTCTAAGCTTGGACATTGGGTTTTTCTTCCAGAGATTGGGGCAATCAGTTTGTGCTGGTGGGAGCTGAGGCTCTGAGAAAGAGGGGCTGGCTCTTCTGAGCAGCAGTGTTCAAAAGTGATAGTGAGGGATGAAGGGAATCATATCTAGAATGGAATCTAGATGCCATTTGAAAAGGAGTTTATTCATTTCACAGGAAAGGGAGTATTTTTTAAAGTTGAGGAAAGTCTGTATTACATTGAAGCCATCATTCTGGAGTAGTGAACACAAGAAAGCTTCACAGTGCTGGTGGCCATATCTTACAGGAACAGACTGGGGGCTAGTAACTGCCAGGTGGCTATGTCAAAACTCAGTTTGAAAAATTATCCTACTTGTGATTGATTACTCATGTCACAGTTACTTTTATGTTGTCGTGACAAAAGGAGATGACCAAGGCAAATTATAGGAGAGTATTGGGACTTGCTGTTCTAGAGGGTGAGTCCCTGACTATCATGGTGGGGCGCATGGTACCAGGCATGCAGATATGGTGCTATTGCAATAGTTATAAACTTATATCTGATCCACAAGCACAGGGCCCTGGCTGCTGACTAGAATGATATGGGATTTTAAAATCTCCAAGCCCATCCCCATTGACACACCTTCTCCGACAAGGTCCATGCCTCATAATTCTTCCCAAACAATTCTACCAATTGAACAGCAAGACTTAAAATATTTGAGGCACTGAAGCAATTCTTATTAAAACACTGCAGCCCCCCTTTCCCAATTTCTATGAATAAAATAAACCAAGGAAGTGAAAACTTAAAACATTGAAGAAAGAGAAGACACTAGACGAAAGAAAGAGACACAGGTTTTGTGAGATGGGAGAATTGTGAATGTGGATATGCAACCAGCAACAAGAGACAGATTCAGTTCAATTCCCATCAAAATTATACTGCCATTTTTTGACACAAATGAAAAAAATCTTAAAATTCAAAAGAATCCACAAAAGATCCACAAGATATTGGACAAAATAAATAATGGGGTGGATCTCACCATATCTCACTTTAAGTTTAACACAGATTCATAATAACAAAAATCCCATGACAGTGTCACAAAAGCAGACACATAGACACATCTATGAACCAGAATATAGAGAGAACTCATTTAAAAACCACACAATCAAAATAACCTGATTTTTAACAGAGATTAAACAGAGATTGTGTTGGAGCAAAGAGAACCTCTTCAGCAAATGGGTGCTGGTAAAACTGGCTGTTCACATGATAAAGAACAAAAATAGATCCCCATTTCTTACATTGAATGAAAATCAACTCCATATAGACAGAAAACCTTAATGTAAAAACTGAAACAATAAAACTGATAGGAAAATCATTTGAAACTGTTATACCTGCAGACTCTTTACAGAGAGAACATCAATCACTCAAAAATTTGCACGAAAAGTAGACAAATGGGATTTTATGACTCTACGAATTTATGTATAGGAATTAAGTGAGCTGGAAGAAAATATTTGCTACATATACATCTGAGAGTGGAGTAATAATATATAGGACACAGAACAAATAAAAAGCTCTATCAGTAAAGCTCCAAACAGCACAAGAATTGAGTTCGTTAAATGAGCAGATAGTTTTCAAAATATGAAAGTGGCCAATGAGCATACTAAAATGTTCACTATCCTTAGGTATCAGAGAAATGTAAATAAAAACTATATTGAGATTTATATCATCTCACTCAGAATGGTAGTTGCTATGAAAACAAATGACAGGACTGGAGAGATGAATCAGAAGTTAAGAACACTTATTGCCATCAGAGGATCACTGTTAGTATTGAAGCACACAACAGGTGGCTCCCAAATGCATGTAAATTAAGCTTCAAGGAATCTCATGCCTATTTTGTAGCCTCTGAGCACTCTTGTAAATATACATACACACATACACTCTCATTCATGTACATACATTCATTTATGCATGTACAGAGATAAAAATAAAAAATGTAAACAAACAAATGTAGACATGCAGGTGAACCGTTACTCACTGCTAGTGGGAATCAGTATTTAGGTTCTTCAAATAACCAAGAGAGACCTACCATAAAACCAAGCTATTCTACTTTTGCATATTTATTCCCAAAATACCTTTCTACTCTTGTGTGTTTATCCCAAAATTTCCATTTCAACATACCACAGAAAAAAATGTACATCAATTTTATTGCATAAGTAACTAAGTTTACAACAGTTGTGCAACATACCTACGTGTCCACAAACAAAGGACTGGATAGAGAAAATGTGGTACATATACACAATGGAATAGTTTCACATTGTGAAGAAAGGATTAAATTATGTTGTTTGTAGAAAAATAGATACAACAAATGACAATTATATTAAATAAATTAAGTCTCAGAAAATTAAACAAATATCGCATGCTTTCTTTCATCCTAGGTATCTTTGCAGATACATGAAATCATATATGTATTTTGACATGAAAGGTAAAGCAAAATTGTCTAGGAGATGGGAGTGGGGAGAGAAAAAAGTGAAAAGTACTAGAGCATAGAGGAAAATATTTTCAAAGTATATTGTATTCTAGCATAAAAATAGCATTATGGAACTCTGTATAATAAAACAAATGAGTAAAATAAAACATAATGAAAATCTTGGTCTTACTCAAATTATGTCCTCCAGCTAACTAACAGTGGATTTTCAACAAGTTTATAAATTGGTATAATATTAGCAGCACTGTTAGGGTGTTCCTAATCACAAATAATGGGCCTTCTCTAATATGCCTGCTCACCATGTGGCTAAACCCTCAGGTATCACAACTAAGTTCTTCTCCACCTTTTTCAGCTCTGATTACACCTCAGTCTCTAAAAGTCTTCACAGATAGCTCCAATGTACTCCTAAAAAAACCAAACCTGTCCCTTTGGATCCTGTCACTTGACCACTGATGTCTCTATAGGGGACATTGTTGAGAATGGGCTTTTCTCTAAACTTTGTCTTAGTTTCTGCCCTTGGAGCAAAGTCTACCTTTCTATAATTGAATTTAGACCCATATGCTTCTGGGAAGGCCAGTCTGTCTCTCTGCTAGGGGTCTCAGACTCACCTTGCTTTCATTTGGAGACATGGCAATGACAGAAACTGGAGAAACATATAATCCCACCATTTGGGATGATTATTAGTGAGAGATGAGTGACTGAGGTAGTAGGAAGACAACTTTTCCAAACCTCTAGAATAATTAGGCATGGCTTCAAGGAGTACCATTATAGCTGGGCAGAGTGGGGGTCACAAAAGAGATTGTTCCTGGGCTGGTGAGTGTGAAGGATGAGGATAGGTGCCTCTGAGTGCAGGGTATTTGGGTAGAGCACTTCAATCTAGTCCCTGACTTACACGCTTATGACCCAACCTCGTGGGTAACTTCAAATGGGATTTACTCATGCCACTGCAAATGACAGAATTTCTTCTTAAAGTGTGAAATATCACACTGCATATACATATCACATTTTCTTCATTTGTTTATTTGTTGATTGGCCTTGGTTATAGTGAAAAATGCTTCAGTCAACACAGAACTTGGTAACTTCATTTATTTTGAAGAAATATCAGAAAATGAATTCCTGGGCTATACTGCAATTCAACTTTAGTTTTCACTACCAATAGTAAAAAAGAATGCCTCCATCTTTTAAAAATACTTTCACTTATGCTTACATTTTGCTTTTTTGATGATATACATTATAGTGATATGAACTGATATCTCCATGTGGCTTTAATTAAAATTTCTCTGATTTTTATTTGTGCTGGACATTTCCACATGTAACTGCTAGTCCTTTGTATGATGTGTTTTGAGAGGTATCTATTTGGATCTTTTGTCCAGTCTTATTTTTTTAAATTCTCTTGCTTTTTTATTCTTATTTCTTTCTTTTTTTCCTTTATTTTTTTTGTATTGAGTTCTTTGAAAACAATAGTTCTTTATCAAATGTGTGATTTGAAAATATTTTTTTTATTCTGTAGGTTGTATTTTCCCTTTTTAATTGTTTCCTCTCTTTTTCAGGTATTCACAGTTTGTTGTGATCTTATTTTAAATATGTTTACCACTGCAGCTTTTGCTTTTGGGGTCACATGAAAAATATCATCTCCCACACTAATGTTCACTGCTCCAAATGACTTTACAACTTCAGTTCCATGTTTAAGTACCTAAATCCATTTTGATTTGATTCTTGTATATTTTAGTATATATTATATAATGGGTGATGTAAGCGCTCAGTTTTATCTTTTGGCATGTAGCCAAACCATACATAAAAAGACAAACAAACCAAAATCTTCTGAATACTTTCATTGATATGTGAAAATCTAAAACATAGAGTATTATGTACAGAGAGAATAGTGGTTGCTAGAGTCTTGCAGTATGGCATGAAGAAGACACAGAGAAAAATGGGATGATGGGCAACAGAATCAAAGAGAACTCAAGTGAGTTCAAGTGTATATTGCACAGTAGAGCCTAAAGATTCTGCTAATGCATCTAGAGCTACAGAACTACTAAGGAAGTAGATTTCAAATATTTTCACTATAAAGAAATGCTAAGTATGTGAGAATCATGAGTATGAGTGTAATGAAAATTTTGGTGATACTGTTTTAATTATTCCATAATGTAGGCATGCATCAAGGCAGACATCAGACATATATGCTTCTTATTGGTCAATTAAATGTTAAATAAAGTCAAAGAAACACACAAAACAGACATCCAGTCCTTAGGAGGCCAACAGGAGGAAGGAGAGCCAAGCAGGGTTCATTGACCTAACCCATTCTTCCAACATTACTGCATATCTCTAGGTCCTGGCTTCTGGTAGCTTTTCTTCCCAACCCCAGGGCATAACATCGAACAACTGTTGGCTGATGATTCTATTCTGCAGCTACACTTTCATAATTGGTTCCATTTGTAAACTGTCCAGACTCATTAACTTTTCTGTGCTTACCCGTCCTAGCGAAGCTCTCTCTTAAAACCTCTAATTTCATAAGAAAATATCAAAGGAAGGCACACAAGATATTCTCTGAAGTGCTTGAAGGCCCTATGTTCAAAAGTAGAAATGGCCATCCACTTGGATCAGAAAATGTAAAACATCTTGAAAAGATTTTTTTAAATTATTTTTTTTAAATGCATGAAGGAAGTAAGAAGAGACCCAGTATTTAAAAATTAATAAAAAATTCTTAGCATCTTATTTTCTTCTTCCTTTTCTTATTATTTGGTGCTTAGAACTGACTCAAGAGTCTACTGCATGAGCTCAACCATTTAGTGGCACCTTTAGTCCACAGAACATCCATAGACAACAAAGAGAACATGCTTTTAAAAAATTATTTTATTTTTTTATTTAAAAAGTTTTTTTCCATATCTACCACTGTTCCCTCACTCTTCACTCCTCACAGTCACTCCCAGTCTTTCCTCAGCCCCTCCCCTATCACTCATCTATTCCCCAAGGAGGGCAAGCAGTCCCAAGGTAGATCAGTTTAGTCTGGCATATTCACTTGAGGTAAATCTGAGTCCCTCATCCAAGTATTGATGCTGGGTTACAATGTGGAATGTCTTTCTGTATGCTTTAAATATCATTATTTAGTAAAGAGACTGTTTTGGCCTATAGCAAGCATCTTAGGTTGGGTTATGGTGTGGGATGTCATTCTATATTCTTTGATTGTCATTCTTTAATAAAGAGACTTGTTTGGTTTATGGTGGGCATTTTAGAAGTAGGCAGAGAAATCAAAGCATAGATAGGGGAAGGAGAGCAGAGTTAAAGGAGAGATGATCCAACCAAGAAGCAAGATGTAAAGAAGCAGGTAAGCCACAGGCCACACTGCAAGACAGATAAATGGAAATGGGTCAAATTAAGATGCAAGAGCTAACGAGAAATATGCCTGAGCCTTAGGCCAAGCAGAATAAAATTATTGTAAGCCTTTGTATGATTATTTGGGTCTAATCAGTCTAGAACTGCAGGTCTGTGGGCCTGGACCACCAGCCAGACAGAACAGAGACATCATTCTACCAGATTAGGTGTTCCTCTGTAGGAAACAGGTACTGAGATGTCAGTTCTTGCACTAAGAACATACTGTGATCCTAATGCAAGATGCTCCACAAATTCCCCATGCTGCTTTGAAATTCAGACCCTGTCCAGAGGTGAGCAGATTCCGACACTTGGACCACACATCTGGAGAGTCCCCCTCTGGCACTGGGGTCAATCCCTAGAGTCCGATCTCAGTTCTCTCTAGCAGAAAGGAGCTAGGGTTTGACTGTGAGGGGCTCATCCAGCCACACCTAAAAGAGGGAATCTTGCATGGCCAGGTCCTGCCTCCAGGGCAAGCTGCATCATCAGATAAGGACTGAGGATTTGAAATTCAGTCCTCTGTCCAGGGCAGAGTCAGAGATCAAGCAGACTCCTTGCTCACAGGAGACAGGAGACACATAAGCCCTCTTGCCACTCAGACTAGGAGCTACCTAATCATGGACCACTGAAGCCATGGGCAGACATCAGTGCAAAAATAATAATATAAAGAACAACAAGGCAACACCAGAAGAAACTGGTGGTTCTACAACTACAAGACCTGACCAGAGCAATGAAGAGAAAATAGAAGAAAACAACAGCAAAAACACATTTTTGAAGATTATTGAAGCCTTTAAAGAAGATATAAAAAATTCCTTTAAATAAATAGAAGAAAATACAAACAAAAAATTGGAAGAAATGAACAAATACTTGAAAAAAAAAAAAAAAACCAAGAACGGGACCAAGTGCTGTCTGCAGAGTCCCAGCGCACTCTGGAGCAGGGGCAGATAAACTCTGCCGGTCACCATACCCACAGCTCCTGCTGAAGGAATTTGCACGGCTACCCACCACCACCTCGAACTGAGCGAACCAACAACTACAGAGGTCTCTGAAGGACAGACTCAGACCCTGACCAGAGAAGTGACAGGAGGCACACAAACCCGAGTGCCACAACTGACGAGGAGTCATCTAATCATGAACCACTGAAGCCATGGGCAAACGTCAGTGCAAAAAATTACATAATAATACAAAGAACAACATGGTAACTCCAGAAGAGAGTGGTGATCTTACAAATACAAGACCTGAACTGAACAATGAAGAGGAAACAGAAGGAATCAACACCAAAAATTCCTTTTTGATGATCATCAAAGCTCTAAAAGAAGATATGAAAAAAAGCCTTAAAGAAATAGAAGAAAATACAAACAAAAAATTGGAAGAGATGAACAAATCTATGAAAGAAACATGCCAGGAACTAAAGGCTGAAATAAAAGCTGAAATAGAAGCAATAAAAAAGGCACAAAATGAGGCAAAGATGGAACTAGAAAACCTGAAGAAAAAAGCTGGAACGACAGATACAAGCATAACAAACAGAGTTCAAGAGATGGAAGATAGAATCTCTGAAGTGGAAGACTCAGTAGCTCAAATAGATATATCAGTCAAAGAAAATAGTAAAACTAAAAAAGCCATAACTCAAAATGTTCAAGAAATCTGGGACACCATGAAAAGACCTAATCTGAGAATAATAGGAATAGAAGAAGGAGAAGAATACCAGCTCAAAGGCACAGAAAATGTTTTCAATAAAATCATAGAAGAAAACTTTCCTAACCTGAAGAAGGAAATGCCTATAAAGATAAAAGAAGATTACAGAATACCAAATAGATATGATCCCCCAAAAAAGTCAGCGTGCCACATTATAATCAAGTCACAAAACATACAGAACAAAGAAAAAATTTTAAGAGCTGCAAAAGAAAAGGGCCAACTCACATATAAAGGCAGACCCATCAGAATAATGCCTGACTATTCAATGAAAATGATGAAAGCTAAAAGGGCTGGGTCAGAAGTTATACAGACGCTAAAACAGTATGGCTGCCAAACTAGAATACTATACCCTACAAAATTATCAATCACCATAGATGGAGTAAACAAGGTATTTTAGGACAAAGTCAGACTGAAAGAATATCTATCTACCAATCCAGCACTACAGAGAGTATTAGAGGGAAAACTCCAACATAAGGACCCCAGATACACCCATGAAATCACAATCAATAAGTCCACAGAAGAATACCCTAAAGAAAGGAAATACAAACAAGTTGCCACCAAAAATGGCAGGAAATATGAATTAATGGTCACTAATTTCCCTTAATGTCAATGGTCTCAACTCTCCTATAAAACGTCACACACTAACAAGATGGATACAACAACAGAAGCCATCCTTCTGTTGCCTACAAGAAACACACCTCAACTGCAAAGACAGACACAGGCTTAGAATAAAGGGTTGGGAAAAGATTTTCCAGTCAAACGGTCCTAAGAAACAATCAGGGGTTGCAATCCTAATATCTAACAAAGTAGACTTTAAGCTAAAAGCAATTAAAAGGGACCAAGATGGTCACTACTTATTCATCACAGGAAAAATTGGTCAAGAGGAGATTTCAATCTTAAATATTTATGCCCCTAATAAAGGGGCACCTACATATGTAAAAGAAACAATGCTAAAGCTCGAATCCCACATCAATTCTTACACCCTAAAAGTGGGAGACTTCAATACCCCACTTTTAACCCTGGATAGATCAATCAGACAGAGCCTCAACAGAGAAATAAGGAGTCTGAATGAGGTTATGATGCAAAAGGATTTAATAGATGTATACAAAAGCTTCCACCTAAATGCAAAGGAATATATATATTTCCCAGCTTCTTATGGAACTTTCTCTAAAATTGACTACAAAGCAAATATCAATATATTCAAAAAATGAAAATAATCCCTTGTAACTTATCGGACCTCAAGGGCCTAAAGTTAGAGTTCAACAACATCAAAAACCAAAGAAAGCCTACCAACTCATGGAAACTAAACATCAATCAGCTGAACCATCTCTGGGTCAAGGAAGAAATTAAGAAAGAAATCAAAGTCTTCCTAGAATTTAATGAAAATGAATCTACAATGTATCCAAACTTGTGGGACACAATGAAAGCAGTCTTAAGAGGAAAATTCATAGCGCTAGATGCCTATATGAAAAACCTTGAGAAATCCCACACTAGAGACCTAACAGCTCAGCTGAAAGCTTTAGAACAATTAGAATCGAACTCACCTAGAAGGAGTAGATGGCAGGAAATAATCAAACTTAGAGCTGAAATCAATACAATTGAAACAAAAAGAACAATACAAAGAATCAATGAATTTAAGAGTTGGTTCTTTGAGAAAGTTAGCAAGATAGATAAGCCCTTAGCCAAACTAATCAAAAAACAGAGACAGTGTCCACATCAACAAAATCAGAAATGAAAAGAGGGACATAACAACAGACCCCCAGGAAATACAGAGAATTATCAGATCATATTTTGAAAATCTGTATTCCACAAAAATGGAAAACCTAGAAGAAATGGACAGCTTTCTGAACAGGTACCATCTACCAAAATTAAATACAGATCAGATTAATTACCTAAACAGGCCTATAACCCTTAAGGAAATTGAAGCTTTCATTAAAAACCTCCCCAAAAATAAAAGTCCTGGTCCAGATGGTTTCAGTGCTGAATTCTACCAGACATTCAAAGAAGAATTACTACCGTTACTCCTCAAACTATTTCACACAGTAGAAACTGAAGGAATATTGCCAAAGTCTTTTTATGAGGCCACAATCACCTTAATACTCAAGCCACTCAAAGACACAACAAAGAAGGAGAATTACAGACCAATTTCCCTTATGAATATTGATGCGAAAATTCTCAACAAAATTTTGGCAAACCGTATACAACAATGCATAAAAGATATCATCCACCATGACCAAGTAGGCTTCATCCCAGAAATGCAGGGCTGGTTCAACATACGAAAAACTGTAAATGTTATCCAT
>PVIH01024700.1:0-22225 GCA_004025045.1 Sigmodon hispidus | reverse complement strand
GAAAAGCTTTTATCGCTGCAGGCTCTCCCCTCTCTCCCTCCTTGCCCCTTCCCCAAGCGCACCCCACATCCAAATCCTTTTACCTCTGAGGCCCTGCTTGTTGAGTAGCTCTAAGCAGAGATAACCTAGAATGTTCCCACTGACTTGGCATCTGTTTGGCTACAAAAGTTCTTTCTTGTCAACTACAAGATGTGCACCTGAGGTGTGCCTCTTCCAACCCTCTCTAGGTGAGCGTGTTCTCCAGCTGCCCCTTTATTTTTTAAAAAAGCAAAGTATTGTATTGTGTTTGTGCAGATATGTACTGTGTGTAAGTGCCTAAAGAGAGCTGGTAGGCTGCAGCTTGTAGCTACAAATCCTGTGCTTTGATGCCAAGTCAGCAGTGCAGCCCAGCCCTCAGCTGGGCTCCTTGGAGGTCTGTGGAGCCACCCTCTGGTTCCACAGCCAAAGAGCCCCAGAGAAGACAAGATCGGGCTAGGTATCCAAACATGGCCAGAGGGTAGCAACTCAGGGAAGGGAGGCTGCCAGGTGAGACAGCTGTGTGATCTGGGGCAACAGCTCCACATTAGGTTAAAGCATGCAGCCAGCAGGGAAAGATTGGCTCCTTTTTGGCAGCTACCGGCAGTCCTCAGACTAACCCCTGTGTGGGACGTAAGTATATATCCCTTCAGGACCCATGAACCCCGATAGACACATGTCCACACATAGACACTCAGATGCTTACATACACTAACACACTACTCCCATTGGATCTCGGATGCGCTGACAAACACCCCAGTCAAAAGCAATTTAGGGGAGAAAGGGTTTGTTTCAGCTCACACTTCCGGGTCACAGTCTACTACTAAAGGAACCCAAGTTAGGAACACCTTACAGTAAAGGCAGTGTCAACAGAACAAAAGACAGTCTCAGAGGTGGGAGAGGACTTGCTGACCATGTACCCAGTAACCATTAGTAACCGACATATACGGGAAACTCAAACAACCCAACATCGACAAGAAAAAAAAATCAAAACAAAACAAAAATTTTACTTACAGGCTAGGTATATTAGTGAAGTCTTTAATCCCAACACTCCAGAGGCAGGGTCAGCAGCAGGCAGGTCTCTGTGAACCTGAGGCTAGTCTGATCTACATAGTACATTCCAGGTCAGCCAGGGCTTCATAGTGAGAGACCCTGTCTCAAAAAATAAAAATAAACAAATCCTTCCGGCAAAATGGCAGAGGAGCTGTTTTCTGAATAACATGTGCAGACCATGTCACATGTGCCCTTCAATAGGGAGATGACAGGTCAGTAAAGCGCTGTGGACTCAGGGATGCCCATGTGTGTTGATGTAGGCTCACACATGGGTGGCTGAGGGTAGATTCTCCATAGAGACGCCTTGTAAGGTAAGGATACACTATCTGGCTAGGTGATAATGCTGTTGTGAGTATTTAATCAAAATAGTATGCTGTGCACTTCAGATATGCATGGTCTTTATCTGTATAAGAAAGCTATAACGGCGTCCTCCAAGGGTGATGAACTGATGACCGTCCTTTATGGATTGTTTGCCTTGCCATATGTTTTACAATGCAAGTGACACTTTGTGACAGTGCCGAGGGAACCGCTTGCATTGTTCGCAGTAGCACTGATGACATGGCGTTCAGTTTCTCACCACAAGTACCTCTCACAGCTCGCTTACAGTGTCCTCCTTCCCATGCCCTCAGGAGTATGAGGTACATCTCTGGTTATTCTGGCTCCTCCTGACCACCCTCCTTTGGGAACACAGGCCAGCCCAGTCAAGTCCTGGCAGCACAGTGTGACTGCTGTGCAGAGCCCATGTTGTGAATGCTCTATCCCTCTAATGTCCCAGGAGATAAATGTTTTGGAAATCACAATGTCAAAGTCACACTGAACTGCAGGTGACTGATTTACCATTAAGACAACACCCTTTGGGACTGTTATGAGTCCCAAGGAAAAGGGGAATGAGTTGGGGGCTTCTGCCTCTTTCCTTCCCTAGGCCTCCTTACCTCCCTTCCCTCTTCTCTATTGGCACCTTCATTTCTCCATGATTTCATGGCTGTTTGTCATTCTGTCCAGACTTTGCTAGTATGTGAAACTGCTGGTGTTTCTACTGAATGCTTTAAAAAATGATTCATTTATGTGTATGAGTATTTTGTATACATGTCTGTGCATGGATTATGTGCCTTTTGTGTGGGAGGGGTCAGAAGAGGGCTCCAGATCCCCTGGAGTTGCAGTTGGTTGTGAGCTACCCTGTGGTGTTGGGCATTGAACTCAGATCCTGTGGAAGAGGTGCCAGTGCTCTTTAGCGCTAAGCCCTAACTCCAGCTCATGTCTTTCCTGACTCTGGAGGCCTTTGTGGCAGAATTTGGGCTCTGGTGCTACACGTATAGGGGTTCCTGAAGGTGGGCCAAGCTGCTGCTTCCCAGAGTACTGCACGCTCGGGACAGCCTCCTTGAGGACTGAGCCAGATGCGTGGAGAGTCTCAGATGAGAGAGAGCCGGTGATAGTTCTGTGGCCAGGGGCGCCTAGGGCCACCTCTCTAGTGGTCATGGCTTTTACTTACTGCTCCTGATCCCTGCCTGTCTTCCTTTTCTCAAGGACTCTGGCTTTTGTAGCAGTAGCATTAAAAAGTACACATCTCTGTACTGACTCTTCCCTATAAATTCAAACTGTTTTAAAAATCGAAAGGTCACCTTTCCAAAAAGGTGTCTGTTGAGCTTGGCTCAGTGCACTGTCAGATGGATACAGTGCTGTGCTGTTCCCACCTTCCTGTTCCTCTCGGGCATTGGTCTCACTGCCTGACTTTGGCTTCCAGACCCTGTTCCTAGGCCTCTGTGCTCCCTAACTGCGGATTCTGCTGTGTGTTGAGATTTGCTGGTTTCTGTGTCCAGTCTGCTATGATTTGTGGGCCGGCATCCGTCTTAAGTCACACAAGGTGACACCTTGTTGAGGTTCACCCTAAGACTGACAGGACTTACAAATGTGCACAGTGTCAGGGATCTTCCTTACAGTCCCCGAAAGAGCTGGCTCTGGTGCCCTAGCCTCACACTGTAGTGGCAGATGACTTGCCATGGCATGGAAAATCGAGTCTGTAAAGGAGGCCAGCATACAGGATGGTTGCATACTGCTTGTAGATGTCCAGCAAGGTGAAAGTTCAGTGAGCGGGGAGGCCGTTCAGCAGGTAAGAGCACTGGCTGCCCTTCCAGAGGACATGGTTCAGTATGCAGCATTCACATAGCAGCTCACAGTCCTTTGTGACTCCAGTCCCAGGGTTCCAGACAATTTGATGCCCTCTTGGCCTGTGAGGACACCAGGCACACAAGTGATAACAGAAGTACAGGCAGGCAAAATAACTACATACGCAAATTAAAAATGACTTGGGTGTATCCTGTTGGTGGCTAGGGAACCTGAATCCCCTAGATCTGGGTCTTATGGCTTCAGACCCCATCATAGGTCGTAGCAGTCACAGTAAGAAGTGACTTCTATATGCCGTGACAGTCTCTTGGTCATAGGTGGAGGCTGACCATCAAGGTGGACCTGTTGAGCTCTTCATCATGTATCATAGCAGGGTAGCCTGTCAGTGTCAGCCAGGATGGATAGAGAGTTCTAGCAGGCTTCCTGGTAGGCCTGGCTATGGGGTATAGAGTCAGACAGGAATTGTACAAATCCAGGTGCGCTGGTGGGCTGTGTGTTATCCGTCCATCTTTGACTTATTTGTGGAGAGTGGATGGTGTTCCATGGCCATTGGTTCTAGATGTTCCTGTTGGATGTCATCCAAGTAGATTGTTTTACTAGAGGGTCTTACAGCATGTCTAGGGACACCCAGATCTGATTGTGAGCCAGGCTCTGGTCACTTGCTGTCTGTCTTCTGGCTGCACCTTAGACATCCCTGTTCAGCTGAGACCTGAGTGCTGTGGCAAAACCCAGGGGAGACAAAGCCTGGGAGAACGGGCTCAGGAAGCCTTCTGTAAACCCCGTGATAGCCTAGGCCACGGGAGGGGAGGTGCTCTGGTATCTTGGCTCCTGGAGCTGCTCTGTGTCACATGCCTTTTCTGAGCTGCTCTGCCGCCCTGCCTGCTCTTGGAGAGGAACCACACTGCTGCTGGGACCCTAACCTCAGGCTGCACTGGCTCTTCCATGCTCCCCTCTCTCCTGCTGGGTCCCTCTGCGGCCTCCTTTCCCTGCTTCCTGTACCTCCTGGCCCCTATCCTGGGCCTCTTCCCACCTGCTTGACCAATAGCAAGTGTCCAGATGAGCCCAGGCTGGGCTCCCTCAGAGAACTGCTGACATTTTTTTTTTTTTTTTTAAATTCCTGGAGGATCAGCTTTTCTGTTCAGTAGTTCTTAGCAGCCCCCCAACTCTTTTTATCTGCCCCCTATGTCTTTCCTCAGACCTATGGTAGCCACTCTTTCACAAGGGAGGGGGTGTGCTTAGGGACACACACACCTCCTGTCCTGCCCTCTCACACCCCAGCTCTCACTCTGGGGTGGAGGTGACACTGGTGGGTACACTGGGCCTGAGCTGAACTGTGTCTGGGACTAGCAAGCTCCTGCCCTGCATGGTGCCCTCATGGGGGCATCAGTTCTAAACTATTTATCACAAGGGCTGTTAATAAGACTGTGATGTCAGACATGCTGGGATTTGTTCTTTTCAAGTGAAATGACGGCAACTTCCTCTTACTGGGAGTCACCAGTGGGGCGGGCCGAGTTGGAGCCCCAAGGCTTGACTCACTGTCTGCTTCTCTAGTGCCTACCTGGGTAGCTGGGAGACTCCGGGGACCTTGGGTTGTGTTCTCCATGGAGGAAGTGAAGTGCCGTTCCCTGAATTTTGTCATGAGATGCCATTAACTCATGTCTTTCTCTCTTTTTTTTCAGTCTGCAACTGTATCTGATGGTGGTAAGTCACAAATTTTATTATTTTTATTATCATCTTCAAATTGTGAAAATCTATTTACCCTTTGATATACTCAGGAAAGATGTTTTCTCTGCCTTTCCCTTGTTGGAGGATCTCCATTGGAGTTCCTGGTGGCCTGGGCATGGGTTTGATTAATATGGCAATAGAAGCCCTGTGATAGCCCAGCACGGCACAAGTAGCGTGCTGGGCTGCAGTTCATGCTCCTGCATGCCTGTGATCAACAAGCAAAAACATGTTTGATCATCCCTGGTACATCCAGCTTCCAAACGAGCAAGTTCAGCTCTAAATCACTGGCTGAATTTGAGCCATTCTGGAAGTTTCCTTCTTAAGGGAAGCTCAGTAATGAATTGAGAGTGAAGGAGGAAGAATCAAACCCTTTCTTTCTGTCTTTAAAATAGTTTGTGTACAGGGCTCTTTTAGTGGGAACAACCAGGAAGTCTAACACCAGCCAGGTGTCACTCCATTTCTCTGACATAATCCCTGGTTTTCATTCAGTGTTTAAAAAAACTGCCTAAGACTAGTTGGAGAGTTTTTTCTGGACCCTCTTCATGGGTATAGTATTGTAAGTATGACAGAGAACTTGGTATAGTTTCTAGAAACTGTCTCTCTGTCCTCACAGCTGCCCACCTCAGGCTGGTGCTTGTCTCCTGCAGGAAGGTGCAGGCAGATCCCCTGGCGTTCGTGGCTCTGTAGGGGGCACAGGACCAGGAGTAAACGGGAATGCAGCTTGAATTACAAACCAGCTCCTGCCAGACGCAGACACAGGGCCTGAGAACCGGTGTTAAAAGCATATATTTTAGAATAAAGGAGGTTATATTTCCTGCGTTGTATACAATAATGATTGAGTCATTTAATCAGTCTTAAACTGGGAGCAGGAAAAGCCTCCTTAATGCGAGAAAAGTAGGACGAGCAGCCAACTTGGGCCAAAAATACAGGTTCCCAGCCGTGGTTCCAACTTCTCTTTTCTGGCAGAGGACATTTATTCTTATGGGAAATTTATATACTTGAGAGGTTTCCATAATCTATCAGTTGAATAGTGTATAATATTTTTTATTGACTTTCCAAAGATTTTCCCTGCTGTTAGGAGTTTGGGGAAGCCAGGTCTTCTCAGCCCCAGCGTCTCAAGTCGTCTGGAGGTTTCCGAAGGTCCCTTTCTGAGGATGGGAAGCCCCTGGCTCCCAGCCCTACTGTGCCTTTCTGAGGAAGTGGTGTCCTGGCCAGGTGATTCCCCGTCCCCCATCCCCCTCATGGGGTCGTGCCTTCCGCCCCCTGTCCCCCCCTCCTCTGCCTCAGACCTCAGGGCCACAGGGCTGTTCTTTTGTGGAGGGAGGCCTGCTGTCACAGGAGGTAGGGATTTCAGTAACTGTGCTAGATAGCTGGATATACTTTATTTGTCACTTTTCATGTTTTTATCTTTTCTGCTTTTAGTTCCTTTTCTGATTCTAAGATTAAGATGAAGAGGCTGTTGGGCTCAGTCTGTGTGTTAGTTCTAGGAGGTCAGTATTGTGTGCCCTGGTACTGAAGTAGTGTATCACTCCAGCTAAGGCCCCCGGGGCTCAGGCCTGGAGAAGAGCCTCTGCCTTTCACCCTACTAATCCAGCTAAGGCCTTCCACTTTGCACAGGCCCCAGGAGCTCTTCTGTGTTCCCCTATGCCGTACCCAGGTGCCAGTGGAGAAGGGCTAGGCAGAGGCTCCAATGTTTCCTAGAGAGATAGTTTATAGACATGGTCAGTAGTAGACAGGTTCCCACATGGAGCCTAGGAACTGCAGCACCCTACTGCTTCTGTGGAAAAAATGCGCTCCAAGTGCAGGCAGAGATGAGGGGTCAGCTCAATCTGTGCCCGGCTGGGGTAGCTGCCTCCTCATCAAGCCTGGGCTATGGCTATTAGGAGATCTCGTACTCTTTCTTCAAAGTGTCCTACAGCCAGCTAACTATACCCTTGATATAATGTGACTCTTTACCGTCATTCCAGACCATGCGTAATATTTGGTAACGTGTTCCTACCATATCCTTTCGTGCTGTTTTAAGGAAGTTGGGTGATGCCACTTACAATTAAGTACTTTTCACTTGCACAGTTGGAAAGGGCTTAAGGCTACCACTGAACCACAGCCTGCGCATTGGCTTTGGCAAGCTGTCTTTAGGACAGCAGACCCACCTAGAGAAGGAGTGTCCCTAGAATTCAGAGACTTCCCGATGATCTTCTTATTAAAACAAAGCTAATCTGGGAGTGTATAGTCAGAAGTTTCTGGCTTGGTCTAGCCCCAAGGTCTAGACTGTAGTCTTTCAGTACTAAATAAACATAAACAGGCTTATATTAATTACAAGTTGACTGGTCTATGGCTCATGCTTATTGCTTGCTAGCTCTTATACTTTATATTAACCCAACTTTCTATATATGCTTAGCCACATGGCTTGGTAACTTCTTGGAGCAGCATTCTCACCCCATTTCCTTTGCTCTCAATATCGTCTGCTGCCCTCTCTTTTCCACTTCTCAGCATTCTCCTAGTCTGGTTGCCTGCCTCTACTTCCTGTCTAGCTACTTGACCAATCAGCATTTTATTAAACCTATACAGGTGACAAATATCTACAGTGTACAAAAGCATAGTACCATAGCATGGAAGGTTGCAAATCTATAAGCCAAGTGTAGGCTGGGGATGTAGTGGGGTTAGAGCCCTTACCTAGCATGCTTGAGCCCAGGGATAAAAGGGGAAGGGAAGAGGGGAGGAGTGGGGGGAGAGGAGAGAAGAAGGGATATAAATGTGAGAATCCCACTGTCGATGCTGGTACCCAAAATAGTTTTCCACCTCAGATACACGCTTGGCTTTCACACTGTCGTTTGTGGTACTTCACCCCTGTGCTCCCAGTGTCCACCTCTGTGCTCCTGCAGTGCTCCACCCCTGTGCTCCCAGTGTCTACCTCTGTGCTCCTGCGGTGTTCCACCCTTGTGCTCCCAGTGTCCATTGTGCTTCTTCAGTGCTCCACCCTTGTGCTCCCAGTGTCCACCTCTGTGTTCCCGCAGTGCTCACCCTTATGCGTCCAGTGTCCACCTCTGTGCTCTCATAGTGCTCTACCCTTGTGCTCCCAGTGTCCACCTCTGTGCTCCTGCAGTGCTCCACCCTTATGCGCCCAGTGTCCACCTCTGTGCTCCTGTAGTGCTCCACCTTTGTGCTCCCACAGTGTCCTGTAGTACCACACAAGCCTAATAACCCTAACCCTAACCCAGATTCAATTCCTGGAACCCACATGGTACAGGGAGAGAACCAACTTCTGAAAACTGCCTTCTGATCTCTGCAATCTCTCTCTCTCTCTCTCTCTCTCTCTCTCTCTCTCTCTCTCTCTCTCTCACACACACACACACACACACACACACACACACACACACACACAGAGAGAGAGAGAGAGAGAGAGAGACAGAGAGAGACAGAGAGAGACAGAGAGAGACAGAGAACAAATAATTACAATATGCCAGACAGATAGATTGGAGTGGGAGAAGTTAGGCCTGTGAGCATGATGCACCCTGGAATAGTCAGGCTGTGGCAGTGCGAAGTCAGGGGATGGGTGTGGCTGTGGGATCTGGGTCTACTGTGTAATGCCTTTCCTTAGTTCTCCTGCAGGCCTGCTGGGCTCCGCCATTCCTCATGTCCCCATGTCAGACCCTTCAGCTCCGTAAGGCCCCTGCCTTTACCACATCCATGGATCCTTCTGTAGAAGGGAGGCTTTGCCTCCTTGGGCCTCACAGTGCAGTGCCCTGTCCTCTACCCCCCACCAGCATACCAGGTCTCTCCACCTCCCACTGCACTTTCCCTAATGTCATTCAGCGCCTCATGTCCCACCCACCTGCTACCTCACCTGCCCCTTCTCTGAGTAGTAGTCTGTGTTCTTTCCTGCCAGTGACTGGCATGAGAAAGCTTGCTGAGATGACCATTGGATCTGGGCCCCAGGAGCCTTCAGTGACATTAGCTCAAGCACTGGAAGGCTTGGTTAGGGCAGTGGCTTTTCAAATGTTTTCACCAGCAAATGTCCTAATCATGGAGCACAGATGGGAAAATGCCTGGCTGAATGGCAGGTGGGCCCTATCCATAGCATCCCCACCTGGCTAAACTCCAAGAAGACACTCCAGTCTTCTTCACCAGGCTGCTTGGTCTCTGGCTGCCTTTTCTCTGATTTCATCCTTTTCTTATCTGAAGTATGGGCATGAGTGTTCTCTTCTTTGACCCTCTGCACAGGTGCAGAGTGACAGGAGAGTTAGTGAGTCTCCCTGAGCAGTGTGACAGTCATGTGCATGTCGGTAGGTTTGCTTTGTAGTGGAACCTGAGAGAAGAAAGAGAGCATCTGGCTAAGGGCTATTCTTGGCCTGCTGTACTCTGGATATGGGGCTCTGGGTGCTTGACACTGGGCTAGCCTGGGTAAGTACTTGTCTGGACTCTAGGCTGGCCTGGATGCTGGGCTGAGTACTGGGCACCTAGGCCACTGCCCAGATGCTATCCTGGGCTTGAACAACTTTGGTGAGGATTAGCTTGCCTGATTGGGGTCGGGGGCACCTTCGTTTCATGTTTCAGTCTCTGTGACCTGTGCAGGTGCTTGTGGGCTTGGCCAGGTCGGCTTAGTCTTCCTCCTTGTGAAGCCCAACCAGATCCTCCCTGAGGAGGCTGCTAGACTCTGAGCCTTCTTCTCATCCTCTTACTTTGTCTTTTACTGTTTCTACCTCTGACATCCGGAGGGCTGCCTAACTCTCAAACTGTGAGGAACGTATCCTTTGGACGCTCTGGGACGACCATGTCCTCCTCACCCTGACACTTCTTCACCCTGAGCTGTGGGGTGAAGATTTAGTAGGGTCTGTGAGGGCTGTATGCAGGCAAGCCCTCTTCCCTGCCTCATGGCAGCTCTGGCTTTGCTCTAGCCAATAGCATCCTCTGTATCCTCTGTCTACAGAAGTGGCTGCCCCAGTCATGTGTCATGTGCTGACAAGGGCACTGCTCAGTGATGACGGACTGGCCGGCTGCTGTTGCCACAGGATTTGGAGTTAGGCCGCTTCACTTTCAACATAGGGAGCATTGCAGTTGTGAAGATTCTTGGCAGGTGAATCCATGTTCTATAAAATCACAAAAGATGAGGGGTACGAAAGGAGCCCCAGTGGAACCTTGGCTGCCATGTGTCGTGACTCAGTGGTTCATGGCACTAGGGCCTAATCTTGTACTTTGCAAAACTGCCCACTAACTGTCAGGAATGGAATGTATCTTTGTAGCGTGTGAGGTGAGAGCAGGTGTTTTAATCAGAGCCTTTTATTTGGCTCAGTACTTCACATTTTTTATGGACTTTTTGGACTTAAAACTCAAACAGACTGTAGGCTGTCAGGGAAGCAGACAGACTTGGTTTCTGCCAAGATGCCTCCCAACACACTCATTTCTTTCTGGTTTACAAGACATTTGGAAGGAGTTTTTATTAGTAACTATGTTGTGAATTTTTTTCAAGCAAAGTTCAAAAGTAATAAAGCCAGTGACTCCATCCTCCCCTCCCTTCCCCTCCCCTCCCCCTTCCCCCTCCCCCTTCCCTCCTCCCCCTTCCTGCTTATGGGAACTCTGGGCGTGATGGTTTCGGAACTTGTCTCTAGTGCACTGGAGTTGCTTCCCCTTGTGTCTGTCTTCAGAGGCCTACCTGAGGCTATCACCCTCCTCTCTCAGGGGAATGTATTCATTAGATTCTTAGAGAACAATACTCAATGGAAGTGAGCCTTAGTGGGTCGGTTCTGAGAGCCAGGAGGGTAGTCAGGGAGGTGATGCACAGGGGCTTCCTGCTTATGTCCCAACACTCCAGTTTGGAGGAGTTGGCATAGTATGCTCACTTGCAAAAGCCTTTGCACTACATGCCTGTGGCTTATGCTTTTTTACACTTTGATAAAGAGCTGTGTAGGGTGCCTCCCTCCCTCTCTGCCATTCCCCCCAACACCATAGAGCCTTTGGCTGAAGAAGTGGTTAACAGGAAAAAACCCATGAATGTCTTGAGTGCACACATAAGAGGATCTTTACAAGAATGAATAGGAAGGAATGATAAAGAGCAGCAAGTCTGTGATGGCATAACAGGGGCACTGGATCTCTGGACCAAGCTGGCACTTGCTGGGAATGTTGCTAAGAGATGCGGTGGGCAGGGAATGCATTTGCCCTAGAGTTAGCTTACTCAGTGTCTCTCTGCAGCAGCAGTTCCTTTGTCAGATGACCGAGGTGTTTTCCAGACTTGGCATATGAAGGATACCCCTCCTGAAAGAGTCTTTATGTTCATAGCTTGATGAAGGCCCTCCAGGGATCCCTATAAGAACTGGTTGGATCTGGAACTTCCCCAGACTTGTACTAGGGCTAGCAACCCTCATCCTGTAGTTTTAAAGTGTCCCCTGCAACCTCCTGGGGCCTCATCTGGAGCATGTGCTGCCTAGAGTCAGTAGTGAGCCTTCCTGGGTGGTCCCAGCTTCTTCTCCATCAGTTGGGTCTGGATGGGATGCTGCAGCCCCTCAGCTTTCTCTAGCTCTAATGTGTCTTTTCAGCTCAATGAAGTGTCACTTGTGGGAGCCCTTTTCTGCTGTAGTTCCCAAGGTGTGTCCTGGCAAATAGGGTGTTCTAAGTCTGCACTCCTTGATTACTTTCCCATCGACGTGACAGTGGTCCAAGGGTATGCACAGGGATGCTTTCTGCACATATTTAGAGTTTAATTTTCTAGTGCTGAAGGACAGTAGGTTCCAGGCACAGCTAGCCCATTACAGCCAACATCCTGTGATTGCAATGCTTTTGCATTCTGGTTGTGGAATATGATTTAGAAAGTTCAGAATAAAATTTGAGCACAGGACAAAGAGCTCCCCCGGTTTCTCATCCCACAGGATGAGCCCTGCCCTTAGAATCATGAAGCACCCCAGTATGCCTGAAGTGTCCTGTCTCCTACACATTGCAGGCGTGAGACGCAATCAGTTTCTCACTCAGAACATATACCTCATTTTGGAATTAGCAAGCCCTGTCTGCCTGCTCATCCTGTTACTTTCTCTGTCTTTACAAAGCATTCAGTCATGAGAAGTCAGAGCATCATGATGAAGTGGTGGCATGTCTCTGACCACACCAGAACCTGTCTTCTGAGATGTCATTGTTCCAGATGCACTCTGGAGCATCTTGGTGTCCTACCCAGCTCTCCAGGGAGCAGTGTGGGGCTCCTGAAACTGTTCTGTACACTGTAGAATATTTGGGCTCACCTCCTTGGAGGACTCTCAGTTTGTCTGGCACCATGTGGTGTGACACTCAAGGGTGTCCTTAAATAAGGAAAAGTTGTACTATATGCCTAAATAGCAACCCTTAGCCCACTGCTTCCAGTGTTTCCAACCCTCACCTCAGTGAGGGCCGTTGTAATTCAGGTGCTGTATGGTCCCTCTGCTTTTGGGATCCAGACATGGAGGGCAGGGGCCTGTAAGGTCTCAAGGCTGGTGAGGAGGACCATTCCCACTGTGCTACAGGTTGGTGGAAGTCAGTACCACCATTTGCTAAGAGATGGCTTCGTTCTCAGACCTGCACAGGGATGTGGACAGGATGTGGGAGCTCCCTGAGGTCCCTTACCAGTTCTGAACATGATGGAGGTCAGCTGGGTGGCACTGCCATGTGCTTATTCCTTATCCAGGAGCAGACAGTGGCCATAGGGAGCAGAGCATGGCAGCCAGATTGAATGGGCCCTGGCCCACAGGCATGAAAGAAAGCTCATGCTCACAGAAAGCAGTCAGGCACAGGAGAGCACATGTGGTGGCATTAGTTCAAGTGGCATCAGCCAGTCTGTCCTCAGTGGAAACTGCTCCTACTCGGACACCTGCTGAGTCTCTCTCTCTCTCTCTCTCTCTCTCTCTCTCTCTCTCTCTCTCTCTCTCTTTCTCTCTCTCTCTCTCTCTCTTGCTATGGCATGTATACTTTTCAATGTCTAAGTTATTTTTCAATAAAAATTTTTTCATTACTTGAAAAGTTGTGACTCAAACTCACCTCAAGTGCCTAAAGCAGGTAGTGCTGTGAACTGTGAGAAGCCAGCCCCTTCTAGACATGCTCCCTCCACACAACATAACTGTGTATCAGGGAGAGTGTGCTCTAACTGGGCTTCTGCTCTTGGCAATCTTTCTCAGACTTGCGATCTATATGTTCAAGTTTGAATAAACAAATGGGGAAGTTCTTGGAAAGAAAAGGGCTGTTATGTTGGGCGCAAATTGCCTGTGTATGACCAGGATAGGACAGAGACAATAAAACAGGGACTGTGTATGTGCTTTCATTTTTAACAGTTCATACGGTAGGGATGAGACATCAGTCCAGAGTGAAGGTGGCAGGGACAGCGTGTCCTGGGAACCAGGCAGAGGCAGGCATAAAGGACGATGCCCCAAGAATGGAGCCTTCCTCCCCCAGAGCCAGCCATTCCTCGGTGTGCTGTAAAGAGCACCTGCATCACTCACTGTAGTCCCATTAATGTTAACTAACTTGAAAGGATGCCCTTTTAAAGGCAGGAAAGCTATCATTAGGTCATGAGTCTTAGGTTTTGTTTTAAAACATTTACATAAAAGCCTTCCTTCCCAGAGGAAGTGGTGAATTGTCCCAGAGATATGCTATCTGTAAGTGGCCTTCGCAGGCTGGCCCCAATCCCTCTGTGCAAGGCTCACAAAAAATCCACGTGACTCAACCAGTGTGTGTCACCAGTGTCTCAAACGCTGACAGTGTGCACGCCAGTCAGCAATGTATAAGGAACCCCCTTCTCAGAGCTGCATCTTGTGTTCATCATGGCCAAAGGGTTTGGATTGGCCATTTGATTTTTTTCTTTTAATACTCAGTCCAGACTTCTGCTTAGATGAGTGTCAGTGTAGAGGACCGGATGAACAAGCTTGAGGCCCCACGTTCCATCCCAGACCTGCCAAAGCAAACAAGCTTGTGCTTGTTGCTTGCTTTTTGTGGTTTCTCATTTGGCTGGTTTACGTTGTTGTTGTTAGTTGATTGGTAGAAAATTGAAAAATAATAAATCTTGAAAATGGTTCCTGAATCAAATGAATGAATGATGATGATCTTATATATTGGCTACTTTCCATTGCTGTGATAAAATGCCATGAGCAATGAAGCTTGTGGAAGAAGTTTATTTTAGCTTACAGTTTCAAAGGCTAAGAGTCCATTATGGTGGGAATCGTGGCTGCAAGCGGCAGGCATGGCTTCAGGAGCAAGAAGCTGAGAGCTCACATCATCAGGCAGATAGTGACCAGGAAGTGAGGTGAGACCATGAGTACTCACAGCCCGTCCCCAGTGATGCACTTTCTCCAGCAAGGCTCCACTTCCCAGGTGCTCAGCATTCCCTTCCCCCCAAAACAGTGTCATCAACTGGGGATGGGGTGCTCAGTTTTCCTCCGCACTGTTACAGCTTGTATCTTGAATTGCATTCATGTTTGGGTTTGTAGAGGATGAAATGAAAGAAGGTAGAAGAGCATTGAGGAAGACATGCAGGAAGCCTGCAGCTGGTCCTCAGTGCAGTCCCAGTGGCATCTCCCTTTTAAGTAGCATTTTTGTCTTACTCTACTCCACCCTTCATAAGACCATGAAGATAAAACTATTTTATTGTTCACATTAAGTTTTGGATGGCTCTGGAATCTGCTTTTCTGCATTGTATGGGATCGAGTTTTAAGTTTCTGCCTTGTTTGCAATACTTACGGACACTTGGTGCATTTGGGGACAGACCAAGTCCATGTTTTCAGAGTTTGCTTTTGGGGCAGAGGATTGCAGGCACACAGCAGGTCTTTCACAGCTAAGGAGTGAAGCCAAATGACTCACACCGTGGAGGCCAGAGTAGCAGCTGGTAGAGTGCAGCACTGGCTTGATCCGTCTTAAAGTTACACTCAGTAATCAGAGGCCTCTGTTAGAGCCAGGAATGACATGAGCATATCCACATCTCAGCAATTTAGGTTTTAGGTTTAGCTAAGATGGTAAGACAAGCAAGAGTCTTCAGAACTGGGAAGCAGGAAACTCCATTTGCAGGGTTCACAGTTGGCATCATCTGTCTACAAACTCAGGGCAGAACACCTGGCCAGCCCTGCCCTTGAGAACTGATGGAGTCCTTCAGAGAGAGAGCAGGGCCTTCCTTAAATGAGGTGCCATGTCTGGGAGGGGAGGGCATGAGAACATGGTTTTAGATACTAACCAACAAAAGCTTAGATTTATATTTAAATTTTTAAAGGGGTAGATATTTTATGAATCATAACTTAACACTGCAGATACATAGCTGGAGCTGCATGCCCTTTCATATGATGTCCAGTTATTAGTTGACATAATTCAGTGCCTACTGTGTGACTGACATTGTCACAACTTAACTGTGATGGTAGTCTATAGTTATTACCAGGTTTTTATTGAAAGGTTAAGTGGCTCTCCAGTGAGGGGTGGAGCTTACCCCATTCTGTGAAGTTAGCTGCGTTATTACACTTGGCACAGCCAGAACAGCCTTGTTGACATGGTTTATGTAAAAGGTATAGCCCCACCTCCAAGTCCTATGTGGGCCAGTGGCTCCCGAGCCTTCCTGAGCCCAGCCTTTGGATCCCTGGGCTTATGTGCTGGGCAGTGTGTCTGTCTTCTCCTTGGTCTGGGTTCTGTTGCCAGGTGGCTGTTTCACGTGTGACCATTGATATGAACATAAAAGGACAATGTTTTCATGATACCAATTTTTTATTTGTCAAACTGAACTCAATCTATTTCTAGAAAGAATTAGCCAGTTAGGGAATCGTGACCCTTTTTGGTTCCAGCCAGTGTATGAATCTGATCAGGGCTTGAAAGAGATGCTGCCCCTTCCTGGCATGTCCTAGGGCCCTTGTAGTCCAGTGACCCTCATGGTGGCAACTGATGGGTACTCAACTGAATTCTGAAAGTGCAGTGTGACAAATGAAGGGACTATTGGCTCCCACCACTTCCCACTGACCTCGGCAGCTCCTGCTCTACCCACTCTTATGGCCCTGAAAGCTCTTGGCATTTGCCCATCTGCTTGGCATTTCCTCTCTTGAAACACTGTGTCATTTCACATGCCAAGTTTGTTCTGATGATCTCACATGGGTCTGCTCTCAGCTTCAGGACAGCGTTTGAGTTTCTCCCATTTGGTCCCTCAGGCCCCTTGAAGTATACATAGTCATGTGATCCCAGCATAGTCCCAAGGGACTGTCTGGCCCTGTGAGACTGGGAAGCCTGGCTGGTTGATGCCTAGGAACAAGCAGGGCAAGAAGGGGTACTGGACACCACCTCAGAGTTTGTGGTGCCTGTCCATTTCTACCCACCACTATTCCAGACCTCAGAAGCCTCACTCTCACAGTGGACTCATAGAATTAGACCACAAGTTTGGGGACTCTGTTCTGAGGAGATACTGTGGGGCTCAAAACATGTCATTCTGATTATCATCAGCATCTGTCATTGCTGGCTGTGGTTTTCTCAAGTGAGGAGCCAGATGGCTGCCCTCAGGTTTATACTGTGTCCTGCCCTGAGCTCTTCTTGCTGCTTACCATGAAGTGTCACCCTGCTGGCAATGACAGGGACGAACTCTTAGTAGGTCTTAGAGTAAGGTGACAGGACGCAGGTCCACAGATTGTGGCCCAGGAAATGAGGTGAGGTCAGGGCCCCATGTCATGCAGGCATTGTAAGGCCTCTCCTGCGCTGCTATGTTAGTTTCTGGTACAATCCAATACTTGGATATGGAGCCTGGGATCCTTACTGTGTTCTCAGGCCCCAAGCCCTGCTGGTGTTAGGCCATGATGGCCAAGACACAGGAGATCATATGATCATCATATCCTGTCACCTAGATCCAGAAAGGTCATGTCAGGCTCTGTTTCTGCCTGGCGTCTCCCAGAGCCAAAGTTGTTCACACGGATGACCTTGTGGCTGATGTTTGCAAGACCTATTGTGGGAATGAAGGGAGCATGTTCACAGAGAGGCAGAGGCTTCACTGAGCAGGTGACAGACTTCACAGAGTATGTAGGTGGGACTCTGTTGTGAGTGTCATCTGCAAAGGAACTCTAGAGAGCTCAGCTGCTTTTTGTTGAGGGAATAAGTGGGGCCATCAGGAGTGAAAAGGAAGCTGTCCACTGCTGGACAGGAAGTGATAGATCCCGAAGACCAACTCCTGGGCTGAGCAGGGGGAACACATAGTGGGCCTGCAGCTATGTGTCTGTCTCCCGTCAGTGCTCATGGGAGGACTCGGGGACACATGGCCTCCTGATGGAGAGCTGAGTGGAGAAGATAGGTACCAGACCACTGAGAGCAAGCCACTGACTTAGTAAAAACCAGTATAGTGTGAGAGACCATCTCAGGACTGAGCCCATGGGCACAGCTCAGTGAACATGAGATATTTTTTGCCTTTGTGTGGGAGATCTGAGGGTCCCTTATACAAAATCCTTGGGACCAATATTTTTTTCTGGCTATTTTCCTCTTAGGTTTTGGAATATTCACATGTACAATGAACTCTCTCAAGGATGGGGCACAGGTCTTACTGTGGGCTTCATTTAGTCATCTTACACACAGCACCTGAGGGTAATTTTATTCAGTACTTTAGTGTCTTTGAAGGTGACTGACACATTGTCACATGAGACAAGGTGTAGAAGTCTCTCTTTATTCACCCAAACATTTCCAGTATGGGAGCATTATGGATTCCAAATTTCTTTTTTTTTTTTAAGATTTATTTATTTATTATGTATACAGTATACAAAAGAGAGTACCAGATCTCATTACAGATGGTTGTGAGCCACCATGTGGTTGCTGGGAATTGAACTCAGGGCCTCTGGAAGAACAGTCAGTGCTCTTAACCTCTGAGCCATCTCTCCAGCCCCTGGATTTCAAATTTCTAAATTAAGACTATTCAGCCTATATTCTGAAGGGGGAAAATCTTAATAATTAATAGTGCAGAAAACTGATGTGCTGGTTACAGGATCAGGCCTCAAACTTGCATAACGCACCCAAGACTGCTTCTCTCCCTGACATCTGACAGGCCAAGATAAGATGGCTGACTTCAAATCCTCTGGCCCACCAAGGTCTGGTTGCAGAGAGGTGGAAGGTGCCTGAGTGCTGTGCTCGACAGCAGAATAGATCGCCTTAGTCCTAGACAGGGACTGTGAAGGACAGGGTGGGGGGAACTGGAGGAGGAGCTGTGGTAAAGATTCTGGTTTTTATCACAGTAATTAAAGTCTTAGCAGAGAGTACACCTTGGTGAGTTTAGAGGGTGTGTGTGTGTGTGTGTGCGCGCGCGTGCAGGCGTGTGCGCATACTGCTGTTGCCAACTTACCTTCAAACAGCTTAGAAAAAAATGGGTATGTTTTGGTGACTGTCCCTGGAGGGGCATGGAAAGCTGTGGCAGGAAAGCTGTGGCCCAGAAGAGACTGTGGGTCCTGTTCCTGCTCCTCATCCTCACACCAGCAAGACTCCTTCCTGTGAGCCCAGTGGCAGCCTGATGGGGGTAAGAGTGTATTCTCCTTCAGACACTGAAGGTGAAGCAGCGAGTCCTAAGTGTTTGTGGAGGAGTGTCCACAAGAAGTGATCAGTTAGTGGACTGTGCTCATCCAGCTTTGGATAGGAAGGTTTTAACCCAGTCAACTTTCTCTTACATGTCCAAGACTGGTCCAAGACTGTGGCACTGTGGCCAGAAAACTGAAAATGGCCTCTGCTGACCCTTACCTGTGCTACCTGGGGAAGTCCCAACCTCAGACGCCATGGAAAACTCAGGAGGCCTCGCTGGCTCTTCCTTTTCTCCTCCTCTGTCTGTGCACTGGTTTAGTCTGTGAGGACAACAGTGAAAGGCTTTGTTTTCCAAAGCTGGCACACCCAGCTCCGCTGGCCTCCCTGCCCCTGGGCTTTTCAGACTTTGCTCTGGAAATGGTTGAGTTCAGGCTGCTTGTATCTTAAGTGCATACCCTTGAGACTCCATGGTTTTAGTCATTCTCACCGAGAATATAGATCTCGTGTTTATGGGACTTAAGATTTAAATTGAAGATGATGTGGAAGTGTTCCAGCGTCACAGAACTATTCCGAGGAGCTGTGTTCTCGATGCTCTCTCCCTGCTGCTCTTTCATGAACTGCACAGTGGCTCCACCCCGGCGTTGGGAGAACGGTGTCTCTGCCCATGTGAATAATTCAGGCCTTTGCAGTAGGCACCGGCTGTGCATTATACATGAGTCTCAGGCTTTGTGAGGCTCTAGGGCCTTTCCAGCAGCCAGTGCTGGAAGGCTGAGGACTGCCTTTGTGAGGGTCGCTGAGGCTCTGCAATAATTCATCTACCCGCAAGGCTGACCTAAGGAGCCATGTCCTCAGCACCTGTGGCCCAAGCCTCTGCCTCAGGCCACCCAGGCTGAGCCTGGCATGGACTCAGAAGGGTGGCTTACGGTGAATGGTTGGAAGTATTTGGTTAGATGGCACCACAGTGGCTCTTATCAGCTTTACCCAGGTAAAGTCCCACATTTGTCTCTCAGTTTGTCTTGAGTGTCAGAGCAGGCTGACATGTGCAGTCCTTAGGTATGTTTGCTGCGTGGGGAGGGTCTTATACTGGGATGGGCTGCCACGTGGATTGAGTTGAGACTTGAGCATCTGGAATACTTAGGGTTATAATTTGGGTGAGAGATACAGTGAGCTGGGAATGGGCTGAGGCCGTGCATCACAGAAGTAACTACACACTGATGTCTGAAGGAATTCCTGAAATGTGTAACCTACATCTTAAGCAACCCCTGCAGCTGTGCTGGCAGCTGTTGCAGCTTTCATAACATCTGCCACAGATAAGGCACATTCTCACCAGGACAGTGTTTGACAGAAAGAAGAAAGCCACATCACTACAAACCCCTAGAGCACACCCACTAATGCCGCAGTGCAGGTGAATGGGCCACCATGCCTTATCTTCTTCAACTCAGCCTGTATTTCACCCAAGTGCTTAACGTTAGAGCACCAGGCAGGCAGCTCCCAGCAGGCCAGCAAGTCTCAGACCTGATGTGTCAACCTCCAGCCCTGGCCTTGAACTTGGTGTAGGAATAGAGATGTTCACAAAGAACCCTTTGGCCACCAGGTGCTGCCTGCTCTTCGGGGTCAGGTTTACCGTGAAGTCTTTGTTCTCTATGTGGCCAGCAGTGCTGGAATGTGATGTGGGTTCTGAACCCAGAATTGGATGACAAAGGAGAGGGGATTCTTGGCTGCGTAGCCTGTCAAAAGCATAGGAACAGCTTGTGCGGAGCCTCTGAGGTGACTCTGCTTTACTCTCTGCTTTGCAAGCCTCCTGCACCCCCAGTGGATCAAAACATCCACTAGGTGCTCTGTTTAGAAGAGCCCTGAGTGGCATTCTTGTGGATTCAGGAATTGCCTCTGCATGTGTGTGACCGGTCGTAGCACCCTGTGGCTAGGTGCCACCTCAGCATTTGCTCTGTCTTTGCCTAGGTCCCTGTGCTGTGCTGGCCTAAAAGCCAAGGCCCTGTTTCCACAGCTTCAGGGAGGCATTATCAGAGCACCGGACACTGCCTCTTGTCCTAGGGGAAGTGCTGTGTTGCAACCATGGAAATTGTTCCCTCTCTAACCAGGCACTCACCTGAGTGGGTCTCTAGTCCAGCTTCCCTTCACTTCCTGTGGGGCCAGCTCTCTGTTCTTGTCATTGCCACTTGAGCTGTGTCTGCTTAGGTGCTGTGCCCCCTTCCTGAGGGACCCAAGGGCAAGCCTGACCCACAGCCAGGAATCCTGGCAGATGGTTCAATGTGGGGCACTTGGTGACACGGTGGAGTTCAGCATAGTAGTCATTTGTTAGAGTTCACGGTGTCATGTTGATGCCTCAGTCTTGGAAAGCCATTGCTTCTTATCAGGAATAAACATGAGTTTAGTCAGAATACTTACTGGTCGTCTTTTGCTTACTGACTCGGACAGCACAGGCTCACTCCCACCACAAACCCAGCATTTCCTGCTGCAGCACCAGGGACCCGTGACCCCTTGTAGTTAAGGTGGGCACACAGGAACCTGGATGTTTAAGAGAGTGAGTGGGGAAGGTCTTTTTGAGCTGGCAACCAGGGACAAGCTGCTTATGAGCAAGCTGGGAGGTCTGCAGACCTGTATGGAGGACCGTGCCACTGTTCCTCCCGCACTTGTGTGCCTTGGCTACAGAGGAAGTAGGGATTTCTCATACCGAGTTTGGGCTGGAATTACAAGCTCCTTGTAATTCAGAAGCACAGGCTTCATCACCTTTGGGGTCATGTGGTCTATGGGTAGCTAATGACTCAGCCCACCTTTCATCCTCAGCCTTCCTGTCCTCCGGGCCACTGTCAGCTAGGAGGAGCACAGGAGACCTTGCCAGTCCTTTGTCTGTGCGGTGGTGCAGGCACAATCCCGCTGCTCAGCTGAGCCACAGTTGTGCGCTGCATTTTCTGCCACAGGGCCTTTGCATGTGTGCATCCTAGTGCACAGGATTCTTCTGTGTTCCCTGAGAACCTTCTGTTCCTTACTCAGTTATAGTTCAGACTTCATCGCCTCGGGGAAAAGCTGGAGGGAAACAGCTGTAGTATTTACTCTACTGACTCAGGGCGTCATTGGCGAGGGTTACCTTAGCAGCAGAAGATGCACTGAGGCACCAAACCTTACTTTCCACGGGGGCTGGGTTGCCAAAAGCCTGCACTGATTCCTAGCACCTAGAGGTGCTAAGCACCTTCTTTGATGCACAAGTCCTCGTATCTGCCTGGGTTGGCATCTGGCCTGTAAAAGCCCATGACTTTGGCAGAGTGAGGCAGAGTTTTATGGAGCTTGAACTAGCCTGCAGGGTTGCAGAGAAGGAGCTGTGCAATGTGCTTAGGAGCCTGGCACCTGCCATGTGTTTCCCTTCTGCCTTCTTCCAGCTCATCTGTCTGAGTGGGTGTCTTGGTGTGGAAGGAACCAGCCCCCTGTCTGTGTGTCGTGTGTTGCCTTAGCCTCTTGCCTGGGCATTTCAGATGAGGTTCAGATACTGCTGTGCTCCAAGTCATGGGAGTTTCCTTCCAGGCCTCGCCTCACTTGGGTTTCCCAGTTTTTCTCCAATTTTATTTCACATCTAAACCACTAAGCCCTTATGAGTGACCTTAAGGCTTTAATGTGCTCTGGAAAGCAAGAGCCCAGCTTGAATTTTCTCAGCTGTGGTTCAGTCCCCACCTCCTTTATTGCAGTCTTCCTCATTTGCTCCTGGAAATTGCCTTCTGTCTCAAGCATGGGTCTGTTCTTTTTCCCCCCATACAATGAACATGAGCATGGTATACAGTGGGATGGGCGTGTGTACAGTGGGATGGGCATGTGTACAGTGGATGGGCGTGTGTACAGTGGATGGGCG
>PVIH01024699.1:0-22226 GCA_004025045.1 Sigmodon hispidus | reverse complement strand
CTCATGAGTGTGCTATGGTGAGGTGTGCATGGAGGGAGGTGGTACCAGGATTGATCTCTGCTCATGAGTGTGCTATGGTGAGGTGTGCATGGAGGGAGGTGGTACCAGGATTGATCTCTGCTCATGAGTGTTTAGCTACCCCGAGAACCCTGCTTACTAGCTGTAGTTCCCATCAAATGGCCGACCTCAGCAGCTACTGAACTAATCAGGCTATAGATTTCCACCAGATTTTAATCTTCCAGGCTTTCTGTGAATAAGTCCATGGTCTGGCATGGTACAGGAACAGGCAGAGCAGGCTATGGTAACCCACTGTAAACTATGAGAAAGAATGTTCTGGAAGAAAACTTTTAAAATAAACCAATGATCCAACTTTTCCAAAACATAGAACAAGAGAATTAATTGCCAGGTCAGCACAGAAAGTTGGAAGACAGAGCAGGGAACTTATTGTTCCCTGAAGTAGCTATACCTTACTTAAACAAGGACAGCAAATATCTCCTTGTCATCAGGTTGCCTAAGCCTGTGGCCTACTGGCCTAATGCATCCAATCTGCAACTGAAAAAGGCATTTTGAATCTAATTAGCAGGATTTAGGACTAATAGTCCTGACAGCTTGACCATCTGTCTCCTCCCCCATCAATGGGATCATAGTTGCCAAGGCTGAGGTTTGTTAGCCACTAATATTAAAACAGAATTCAATTGATTATATACAAACTCTATGGATTTATGTGTACTATCATTTGTGATATTTATTAAAGAAACTAAGTTTGTGAATATGTGAAAATGGGGAAATAGGCATAGTGTTTCCAGGTGCTCTTAATTCATGTTTTAGTCATATGCAATATATTTAAGTATTAAACAATGTGGTGATGGCCAAAGATTGAAAGTGAGAAAACAACTCAGTAGGTCACAGGAGACTGAGCTCTGATCACCTTTGCAGTTCAGAAAGTGTGAAAAGTTCAGAGCAGACCCACCAGAGTTCTCTGCTATGCCTCACTGTGTTCTCCGCGGGCAGTACATATGGTATAATCAACTACCATTTGTTAGACTGACCTGTAATCCTCCCCATGGCACCGAATGTCCTCTTTCCGGCCTCACCAGCAATGTGGGAACCCAGGCTGTGGCCAATGAGGTGAACGTTGTTAAGAGAGTATCCGAGTTCAGTCTGTTGAAAGGAAAGCCTCATTAAAATGTTTCCAAGTAATACAAAATGCCAGATGGTCAAAAAGGAACACCTCCAGACCTTGGTGTCTAAGAAGATGGCACCTCCCCTCAGAGCACCTCCACAATCACTATGAAGAAAGGGAAATGAGTTCAACTATGTCTAGACCCCTATTGTGTTCTCCCTCTGCTGAGAAAAAACCCCTGAAGAATGTGTGAGTCACAGTCAGAGACGGTGAAACAAGTGTTTGGATCAGAAACCAACCCACATTCAATAAAAGAAATGAAAACTGGGGAGAAGATTCAGTCAGTAAAGCACAAGGACCCAAATTAGGATCCCCAACACCCATGTAACAAATGGACGCCTGTAATCCCAGTGCTAGAGAGGCAGAGAAGGCAAGTCCTTGGAACTCAATCCTTCTGGTGTAGTGGAACTGATGGTTCCTCACTCCAGAGAGAGTGCTTCAAAAAGTGGAGTGTATTGTGGTCCAGGAAGACAATCCTCACACACAAGCACATGCATGTATGCACACCCACATGAGCGCATACACCACACAGACACATACACATGCATGTATGCACACCCACCTGAGCGCATACACCACACAGACACACACACATGCATGTATGCACACCCACATGAGCATATATACCACACAGACACATACACACACATAAAAATAAAGAAATAAAACAAAAATAAACGCAAGTGTGTGACTGATCTCAGCATATCAAACTGATAATGAATGGCAAAATCAAAACAAATCCTGACACTGTGGTGCTGTAATTCATCTAATGAGTGGTTACCTAATATGAGCAACCCAGTGTCCATGCCCAAAACCAAACTAAAAATACTGACAGAATTCAAGTGATATAACCTGCCTAGATTTTAAAGTTCATTTGATTAAATTAAACCTAGTTAATTAATTAAATAGGTTATTACTGAAGCCTGAATGGAAATGGAGGGGAGTTGTCTTTAACCAAAGAGGAACTATTATTTAAATTTTTCTTATTATCATACCTACTGATTTTGTTTAGGAGAATCCAGACAGCAGTATCTAAGAGTGTTTTTACATAACTCAAATTATTACCTGAAGCAAATTAGCCAGATATGCCACTTCTGCCCCTACAACCCGGACATTCTGAGTGGCCTGGGTATATGTAGCTCGGGAGCCACCTTTCCAGTCCACACAGATGCAGTTCACACTCTCCACTTGGAACATGTTCTGATAGAAAAGACACAACCAGTAGTTAAGTAACCCAGGTTCTTCATCCACTGTTGATTAACATATTCAAAGATTTGATAAATGCTCGTCTCCACCTGCATAATAGCTACAACATCAACCCCAAAGCTATGCCCAGAACCCTAGTATCTAATGAGTTATAGAGTTATTCCTCAAGTCCATCCCTGACTCCAGACTAGGGGTGGCCCCAGGTCAGAACTGGATCCTCAGGATCTCTATTACAGCAGATGCAGACGTTTGATATAGAGAAAAATATTGGACACTAAAGGATCTGTACTTAACTGGAATGCTTCGGCATTGCAACATCTCTTGTTAAAAGTCTGAAATATCTCTGCATTAGTTACTAAGGAACTATGTCTGGTGCCACTATATAACCTCTACACTACTATATCCCAACTGTCCCAAAATGTCCTCCATTCCTACCCTATGCTAGCTCCCGGCTCAGGCAGTCTCAGACTCCTGTGTGGTGGTGACCACATTTGTCATCCTTGGTTGGGGCCAGTGTCCTGCTGGTCTCTAACACTCTTTCTTTGGGAAGTAGCATGGCTTACCCTGCACATATCAGATAGCCAGTTTTCCTCTCCCTTGTCGATGAATCCATGGATAATAAAGCGGGTCTTTCTGTTTGTTTTGAAGTTGGAGTTCCTGATACTTGATGCATCTGCACTGATTTGCTGTTTGGGATAGAAAAGTGTTTGGGGTCAAGTTTCTTCTAGTAGCTTATAGGATCATTTATATGTAGATGGAGATGGTAGGTAGGATTCTAGAAAGCCCACACAAACCATTCACAGTCATCCCCAAGTTGCTACTGCCCACTTGTAGCTGTTTGACTCAGACAGTATGTCTTCCATAGTGTTTGTCATTAAGATCTTCAGTGGAAGTCTTTATACAGATGCCCGTCTATAAATGTTTATAATCTACCCAACACTGGGAGATGTGTACATATTCTAATATTCCTCAGGGTATAATGGAGTTACAGCTCAATAAATCTAGTGTAAGTTGAAAATAAGTAGATTTTGTTAAATTTTTTGGCAAGGTTTTATGTAGAGCAAGTGCCTTCAACTCATTAAGTGGCCAAGGATGGTCTTGAACTCCTGAACCAGGCTCTTCCTTCCAAGTACTTGGATTAAAGGTGCTATGACACCTGGGCAGAAAATATATGTTGGAAATGTATCATAAATGCCTAACCTAGCTTCTATCATCACCTCATGATTGGTGCAAAGCTGGAAGCCATGGTTCATAGTTACTTCTTCCTGTGGCTACAGTTCAGCATGTTGCCAGTCCAGAAGCTTCTCCTGAAGACCTATCACTTTCCAACAAATCCTGCTAACTTAAACTGTCCTCAGTGGATTCCTTGTGTGTATGTGTGTGTCCATACCATGGTAGGGAATCCTATTTAAAATACACAAATACAATATAACACATTCTTTGTTATAATATGCATCAGGATGCATATTACATAAATATGTATAATTAGTCTATCCCTGTATATGTAATATTTTAGATAATACACTGAAGATAGGACATCAATAGTAAGAAATAAATAGCCATTTATAAATTAAACTTTTAAAGGGTACTTAATCTGACTGCTCTAAAAGTTGAAAAAACACAAATTCCACTGTCTTCTGTATTTTCAGTAGAAGGCTTGAATATTCATACTAATCGCATAAGGCACATGAAACTTAGTCCTGACAAACAATAGCTATTTGTACCTGGTAGTTTTGTGGGTTCTCATTGGTGTAGAGGAGAAAGCGAGTGTTGATCCGTGATGGACTCCAGGGCAGTGCTTTCAGGGGTCTCTCTAGAGTTCCTGACCATGGAGCATTGTCGCTGAAGCAGCCAAGTTTGTCATAGCAGACTTCTTCTCCTGAAATCACCCACAAACATTTCAAAAATGTTTCTTAAACCTTATAAATGTCCAGTCAACCAGTGTAAATTGAATTGCATCTTGTTGCAGATTTTCTTCCTCGGCTTTCTCAAAGACCCTCTTGCTCACACTCACAAAGGAGCTGTTGGAGACAGTGCCTCTGTGGCAGACAGGCTATTGCCCCTCACTTCTGCCTCTCAGACCATGCCACTGCCTTCAGGTTTCTGCTCAGTATCAGTCAAGGACTTATTTTAGCTATTTGGTCACTGGTACCTAGATATAGGGTGGCCTTTTGTCCCAGGAGCTAGTGGTAGGTGTGTTTGGGAAGGTTCTCAACTCCAAGTAGCTAGCTCCTGTTTATCTTCATGCTTTGGGTAAAAAAAATTAAGTTTTATGTAAGAGCCAAACTTAGTATCTTCACCTTGGCTTTAGATGTTTGTGACTGGCTTGTGTTTGAGGACCATCCTGGATTTCTGTGGTGTAGTAGGTCCTTACAAACATAGAAAACTCCAGTGATCTGACAGCTGCTGTCTGGCATGATACTCCATGAAGGAGGAACTCAAAGAAGAAAGAGGTCCAAAGTAGTATAAAGCCGAGGCTGATCAGAGAGTACTGGTAGTAGTGTTATAAGGACTACATTTCTCCAAATTTCACTACGTGCATGATGTTAAACACAATAATTTACAATGACCAAAGCCTCAGTCATCCCACAAGAAGAATGTCATCACACCCTTTTTAAGCACAAATATCCTCAAATTCAGACAGCTTTGTGGTTTTGCTCAGTGTTACAGAGTTGTAGGTGATAAACTTAGGTCCAGATGCCTCCCTTGGCCTCAGAGGGGCCAAGTGCAGAAAATAAATATCCCAGTTAAACTGCAATATTGGATTATCAATGCACTTTTAACACAATGTCATGTATGATTTGTCTGCACTATTACTTTGCTAAAAACAAATTGAAATGGGCATTGGAAATTGTAACTCATATTAGTCCAAGCTCTGGAGCTCTTAACCCTATCTAAATTTAATTTATTCCTAGCTTCCTTAATCCACATTTCCATTAACTAAGTCCTCATGCTCAGCATGACTTGAACCCAGCTGTCGTGGTCTTCTGGGAAGAACCATACACCAATCCTCTCCCATCTCCACACACGTCTTTTCTTACCAGCTACTGCTCCCAGCAACACCGCAAATGTCCACAGTGACAGCAGCATCTGCATGGAAGTAAAGACATGGCTGAGTCTGAAGAACTCAGGTGTTTAAAGACTGACATAAACATATTTACTCAGACTTGGGGAAGGGCAATGGGTGCAATCTAACTAATTAGTCTCAAAATTGTGTTCCTGGCTCACCATGGCGGATCCGTCAACTTCCACGGACCACAAGGGAACACTGAGATATCCTTTTATAGGACAGCTTTATCTTTCCAAGCAGTGTCATGGAAAAGTGGCACAAGAAGGGAGGAGTTCCAAGGACATATTTCTAATTTTAATCACAGATAAGCCCAGGTAGGTAGAGTAGGTTGAGTGTTTCAAGGTGTTCGTGGGAAGATGAGAAAGTGCTAGATATGGAATGTTCTCTACCAGTGTGCTTCCGTACTGCTCGGAACCACTGCCTTCACTGCTCCTGTGGATAGATCCTTGTTATCTCTCTCCTTTGATCACCATTCTCTGTACATCTGTGGACACGTGAACTCTTTGCATGTTTGACAACAGCTGTCTTGAAGACCAACTCTGTTGACCACACAGCTCATGAAGCTTCTGAGTGACCCTGACTTCTCCGTGAACACAGTAAAACAAGAAAAAGCCTTAAAGAGCATGTAAATGAAATAAAGGTGGGTAATGCTTTATGTAACAAGTCCACACTGATGACTTATTACTCAAGAATAACCCCAGGGAAATTATTGTGTGCATACCTGTGACACCAGCACAGGGGGTACTGATTTAAGAGAATTGTGATTTTCAGGCTACCCTGATACACATATACACACACACTTACAAGCACACTCATATGCACTCATACACACACAAACACACACATTCTTTCTCATACACAAATATACATACACACTTGTATGTGTATATCCTATTTTGTTTTTTCCTGTTGTCCATTTATTTCTTTTTTATGAATAAAGTAATATTTTTTACCCATGTATATCCTTATTCAAGCTCCCTCCCCCCTCCCACCCCTTCCAGTCACTCTCTCTTCTCCACATCTCTTTATCTCCTCCCCAGCAAGGACAGAAGGTCCCAAGGTCCCAGTTTGGTTTAGTTCAGCATCCACTCTAGGAAGATCCACTTTCTTTGCCCCAACATCAAGACTGGGTCAGGTGTTCCTCTGGAGGGAATGGGATCCAAGGTGCCCATCCAAGGTCTTTTGGAGCCCAAGCTGTTCAGTGGTTGTGGTTTGCAGCTTGGACATGCTTTGCTTTTTTCTTTCTTTCTTTTTTTTCTTTTTCTTTTTTTTAGAGTGCACTAATGAGTGGTGCATATCCTATTTCAAAACAAAAACAAGGGCATCTCAAAGGATGGGGTGCCATTGTGCCAACCTGATGAGAACTGAATCCCCAGAAGCTGCGTGGCAGAAGGAGAGAAGCAACTGCCAGAAGCTGTCCTCTGGCTGCCACATGCGTATGTGACTCCCACAGTAATAACAGTGTAGCATTGAAAAGAAGAGGGAGAAATGAAGAAGAAATGAGGAGGAAGGAAAGGTGAACAAGTCTCTACCATCAGACGAAGTTACAAATAAAATAGAAAAAAATAAAATCCAACTGTTACAAATACAGTCTGTAAAATTATTCTGACAGCACAGTGTCCCATGACAGACAACTTGGGTGAATTAGTGTGGCAGATTTCATAAAATTAAGATAATTTTAAGAACTGGAACCACTGAGAGTGGGAGTCATTGACTTAGAATAATATAAAACTGATATATGTATACATATATAATATATATGTACATATCAATATACATATATTGATCAGGAAGAGTCAAGTAATAAATAAGTGAAAGATCCAACACAAACAATATAGAACCAAAATTGTCCTAAGAGCCGTTAAGAACTGAAGTCATGGTTAGGGATACAGCTCTGTTCAAAATGATGCCTAGCATGCATGCTTGAGGCTTTGGGTTCAATTTATAGTAGCATAAGAGAGATAGAGGAAAATCTGAGAGATAATGAAGGAGGGGGCATGGGGGAGAGAGGAAATGGGGGCAGGGGAGGATACTGGGGTAATGGGAGAAGGGAGACAGAACAGGGGAAAGAGAGCTGAAATATTGCATTCCTACATGATTTACTCCTGGCAGTCCTGTGTTCACGTGAAGCTAGAGTAATATTCCATGAGTCAACATTCATCCTGAGTCATCAAGTCATTTATGTTCTGCTTACCAAGTAATTCACACATCTAAGATATGTGTCTTATTATTTGGGGACACTTATTTTGTTCAGCAACTGAATTAGAATTCAAAATCAATCATCTAATTTTGAAATACAGAGTCAAGGGGGAGCTATTTTATAAACTGAAATAGTTTTAGATTTTAGGATGATCCAGAAAATAATAGTTTCCCAAATCCAGAAATGCTGACAAGGGGTTGAAGCCTGATCCACTGTGTCCTGTCAGCCCTGTCAGAATGATTTCCCCAAGTTCCAGTCCTGCTGAATTTTTCAGCTGAGCAATGAAATGTATGATTGTTGTATTCAGACCACTCACATGCTTCCTTTGGGGCTCTGCTTCTGCTTATGTGGCAGAGGCTGCTGATGCCTTACCCCAAGGACTAGAACTAGGCTTTATTCCCCTGATGAGCGTACACCATGAACCTGCAGGCATCATCCATGGCAGTGGATCCTCTGGAACTGGAGTTACATGTGGTCACAGTTGTAAGCTGCCCTATGGGAACAAGTGTTCCTAACTACTGAGCCTCATATATACCAGGTGGGCTTCGAACTCACTATGTAGCCAATTATGACCTTGAAGTTCTAATGAGTATACTTCTACCTCTCAAATTCCAAGACTGCAGGCCTGCGATATCACTCCAGTTTACATACTGCTGGAGAGCAAACCCAGGGTTTCACATATGCTAGATAAGAACTCTCTGACTGGGAGACACTCCCAGCCCCACATGCTTTACTACATGCTTTCTCTAACAACCATGACCTACCTGTTCAGGGGAAAACATCTGACTCTGGAGTGAGTATTTGAGAATGGGTTTGAATGGCCATACTTGGGCCTTACCTTCCTCAACACTTGTTTTTATCACTTTCCTACAACCTCCTAAATTATAGAAATGTATTTGTTTAAGTCTTAAACCCAATATGGTGGAGTTTAAAGCTGCTTCTTCTTCTTCTTTTTTTTTAACTTCAATTCCTGATGAGAACCGTTGCTTCATAGACAACCTAAGTCTATATATACCTCGAAGTTTAGTGAAAATCTGCCCTGTCAGCCTGGTCTCCTAGGTACAACTAGCATGAAGTTGAGAGAGTGCAGTGGAGGGCATGTGGAAGTCTCCTCCAATGTGAGTATGCCAAGGCTCCACTGTGAACCAGCCTTTGGTGTTCCTCCTCACATCTCCTGATCACAGGGTTAGAGGTCAGCCCTTGAGCAGGACAGACATGAAAGCTGACATGTGCTCCCACCGAAAACACTTCCAGCTCTCCATGCTCTGAGCATAACTAACACAGATTCAACTTTGACCCAGAAACCTTGGATAGTCTAATGTAAAAACACGGGACTGGAGGTTTCTAACCAAATGGCTCTATTTGCAGAGGAAGCAAAGCTTCCCTTATGCAACACCTTGGTTCTGGCAGCTCTGTGATACCAAACTTCAGGTGAGGGAGGAAAAGGCATCGAGACACCTGTGTGGCCAGATAACCATCACAGGAGCCAATGTGGTTCTCACTGACCCAGCCTCCAGGCAGCCTGTCCTGAGCCTCCTCATCTAGCTCCACCATGGCCACGGCTGTCTGTGGGAAGAGAGGCATGTTGGCGGAGGATTGCAAAGAAAATTCTATGACTGTGAGGTGGTGGTTAGTATTTTGTACCTTACACAACAGTCCTCTTGCCAAATGTGAAGGTTCTAGTGACTTAGACACAGTGAGGAAGCAACAACCAACACTGTACTGTTACACAGACAAACACCCACAATTTACAGCATTCAATTCCCACAGCTTATCAGCTTTGCTTCTAACTCAACTCCAAACCTGTGCGAGGCCCAGCTGGTTTTCTGGTTTGGTTTTGTTTTGGTGAAGATCATGGGGCTCAGAGAGTTTAAAGAATGTTTTCAGGATAGAGTGTGGAAGTCACAGAGTCTTAGTCTAGAGGCTCAAATTCTTCCCACTACCCTCTGACCTATTTGTATGGACACGTGAAAGTCTGTGTTCTCCCAGACTGTGTTGATCTAGAATTGACCTCAAGAGTGAGCACAGTGCAGTAGTGCACTGGGAATGCACACACCTGCTCAAGGCTGAGTATTTGCTTTCTAAGACAAACTTCTGCACATGCACATAGTTTTGATAACTTAGTAAGTTTTCTTTCAGTCATATTTTGTTATCTATCACTAATGCTGCAAATGTAAATTTTATAAGATAGAAATATAAACTCTGCTATTATATGATAACCACATTTTTTTCTGGCCACTGCAGTAGCTTTGTAACTGCCTTCCTTGTCCACAGGCTGACCCCACCCCCACCCCATGTCTGCCTTCTGTACACTGCCCGTCCTCAGTTCTGAATGCACACTGGATGGGCTACTGCTCCTCCTAAAGCCCTTACCCCCTTCCATGTCTGTTCTTTCTTGTTCAGCATTACCCAGTGGAAATTTAATGTCATCCACATGTTTAAAATGTCATAAGAAAGAGTGAAGTTCACATTTATAGTTTATATAATCCAGTAAGCCTGAAATATTATTTTTTATTATTATTTGTGATACCAGCTGGTCACACTTCAGATGATTCACTGTCACCTGTGGCTGGCAATTTCTGGGCTGACAAACATAACTCTAGGTCTAGTTTATTCTTCATAACATCATAAATAGGACTTTGTAGCCTGTTAGGTTTATAACACAAACCAGTTGTGTACATATTTCCCAGTCTTCTGAACTCTCAGAGCCTGAAATACATTAGTGATGAGAGAGGCAACGGGGGCAGAGGGTTCTGGATGGGAGTTAACCGTAGGGAACTTAAATGACTATCGGGAGCTTCTAGATGGAACTGATGAAGAGCAAAGAGATAGCGATGTCAAAATTGGTGTATCCTGGCCTGCACCCTGGGAGGGGTGGTGTAAGTGGAACTGAGATTAGAAAGCCATGAGACGCTATGGTCTCTCAGGGAATTGTTTCTTTGAGATTCCTAATTTCATCTGTCAACTTGACTGGATTGAGGGATGTTTAAACTTTTGATAAAATGGGTGCTTATCAAGTGGACGATTCTGCAAATCTGCTCGTTCCCAAGGCTGTGGTCAGTTGTGCACCCTTCCAGCTGGGTGGCTATTCCCCTGGTGTCCTAGCCTTCAGGTCTCCTATTTATCATCCTTGATCCCTGGAATATTACGGCCCAGAACCTTCTTGTGTTAGCATTTCTAATGACAAGAATTGCCCAGATTTATATTTTGAGCCTAAGGCTAGTGAGCTTTGAGCTGGAATATGGAAACTGAAGAGGACTCCATTGGGATTGACCCTCATGCTCATGAAGGATGAATATCTGGAAAACTGTGTATAGAGTCTGGCACATAGTAGGCACTTGATACTGTTATTATTTATATTAATATTCTCTGCTGTATTTCCTTTTCTTGAAAGCCTTGCCACAATTTTCTAACTTAATCCAAATTATTTCCTCTAGTTTATACCACTATCTGCCCCCATCAAAATAGCAGATAACATCTTTGGTTAACACATTGAACACATAAAATGCTTTTAAAAATTTTCTTTTCATTTTTTATGTGTGTATCTGTGTGAGTGTATTGCTACATGTGTTGGGTGACATGGAGGCCAGAAGAGGATATCAGTTATGCCAGAGCTGGAGCTATCAGGTGTGTGTGCTGGGAACTAAACTCAGGTCCTCTGCAAGAACAGCAAGTGATCTTAACCAGTGGACCATCTCTGCAGCCCCTGTCACATGTCAGCTGTGAAATGATGTACATCAAGTCTAGGTTAAATAAATACATACTTGAAAATCTTGATTACTAAGAAATAATTGACAAGTAATTAATATAATCATGCAATAAAAATCATAATTAACAGAAGATAATAAAGCTAGTTATTTCCTTTTTTCTAATATGATAAAGACAGCTTTGTCTAAACCATATCAAACATGTGAATGAAAGGCAAATATTTCAGATGAAGCAGCTATTTAGATGATTGGGATTAAATTAAATTTAAAGTTAAATTTAATTTCCTCTAAAATATCATTTCATAGATAAGTAGTCTGGCAAAGTATTTTTTAAGTACATAATAGGCAGAAAGTTGTATGAGTCACAAAAAATTACTGGAAAATGTTCATTTCTTTTTATTTCTTTCTATTCCTTTATGGATGATGTGACTCCCTGCCTACTGCCGTGATATGTCAATTATTTTCCCCATGGATGAAACTAGAGAAAATCATCCTGAGTAAGGTAGCCCAGACCCAGAAAGACAAACACAGTATGGTATGTACTCATTCACAAGTGGATATTAGATATAAAGCAAATGATAACCAAGCTATATAATCCACAGCCCTAGAGAAACTAGGTAACAAGGAAGACCCTAAGCGGAATGCATGGATCACTGTTGGAAGGGGAAATAGATGAGATTCCATGGGTAAACTGGGAACAGGAGGGTTAGGAGCAGAGGGAATGGGATGGGGGATGGAAACATGAGGGTTTGGGAGGGTTGAGTTGGGGGAAGAATGAAGAGACAGAGACAGAGAGAGAGAGAGAGCAATGAAAGAGGTATCTTGATAGAAAGGGCCATTATGGGGTTATGGAGAAACTTGGTACCAGGGAAACTCCCAGGAATCCACAAAAATGACCCCAGATAAGACTCCGAGGAATAGTGGAGAAGATGCCTGAACTGGCCTTCCCATGTAGTCAAATTGGTGACTGCTCTAATTGTCATCATAGAACCTTCATACAATAACTGATGGAAGCAGTGGCAGAGATCCACAGCCAAGCAATGAGCTGATCTCAGGTAGTCCAATAGAAGAGAGAAAAGAGGGATTATATAAACGGGGGGGGGAGGGGAGTGTCAAGATTATGACAGGGAAACCCATAGAGACAGCTGACCTGAGCTCTTGAGAGCTCACTGACTCTAGATCGCCAGCTAGGGAGCTTGCATGGGACTGACCCAGGCCCTCTACCTATGGGTGACAATTGTGTAGTTTTATCTGTTTGTGGGACCCCTAGCAGTGATACCAGGATCTGTCCTGGTGCATGAGCTGGCTTTTTGGAACCCTATGGTGGGATGCCCTGCTCAGCCTTGATGCAGGGGGAGGAGATTGCTCCTACCTCAGCTTGATTTGCCAGACTTTGGTGACTCACAAGGGAGGCTTTACCCTTTCTGAGGAGTAAATGGGGGCAGGGAAGAAATGAGGTGGAAAGAGGGGAGAGGAGGAGAGGAGAGAGGGAAAAAAGACATTTCAGGAAAGACAAGACTGTCCTGCAGAGCCAAGGGAGTTAGAAACTACTGGAAATACTGTCTCTCAAGGATTGACAGGTCATAAATTTTCTGATGAAATCAGATTTGATAACATTGATGAATGGTTAAAGCACTATTCAAGGGCTGGGTATATGACCTGGAGGGTAAATCAATTGTCAAACATGTGTGAGAACCAGAGTTTGTGTCCCTGGCACCAGGGACACAAGAAGATTCGGTGGCCAGGAGAGCCTCTAATTCTACCACACAAGTTATAGAGACAAAATTCCTAGAGGTTGGTCAGATAGACTAGCTGAATCAGGAAGCTCTGGGTTCAGGGATGAGGCCCCTGAAAATATATGTCTGGCTATAGCAGAGAGAGATTAACAAAGGAAGACACCTGGTGTAAACCTCTGGTCTGTACTCTCCCTTCCCCACACACACAGGTGCCTGCTTATTCACATGCAAGAGCATATACACATACTCCCACACACACACATATACACACACCATACACATGCAGAAAAAGAAATGTAAAGACAAATTCTGTGCAAGATATCACAGCACTGTGGACTGTCATCAACTGGATCAGAATCACATTGAAACACTAAAACTATGAGGAAAATTTTGTGCCAAGTGACTTGTATTAGTTCCCAAGAGCTTATCACACAGAGAGAGCATAGATAGAAATTATGAAGCAAAGTTAGAGGGAAAGGTGAGTGTGACCCAGATCACATCAGCAAAATGTTGGTAATAAAAGCTCTTTCCAGAAGTTCTTTGTCTTTTTTGTCACCTTGGTATGGTCCTCACCAAACACTGAGAGTTAAAATGACATTTAAAATCCATTTATAATGAAATAAGAATGAATCATATCAAATATTCAGTGAATTTGGCAAAACGTAACATTTTTCTGGGAAAATCTTTCTATACACCTAGTGATTTTATAGCCTCAGACTCAGAGTCAAAGAATTCTTTTGGCATATAATGTTTCTTTTCATCATTATATAGAGGAACCTATATTCCTGTCCCTCACTGTGTGGTCCATGAACCAATAGCTACAGCATCATCTGGGAGCCTGTCAGTCAGAGTGTGAGGCTACTGAACTTGAGCCTGAGTCTCAGCAAGATTTCCAGCGAGCCTTGCAGGCCATGGACATTAGAGAGATGCCCATCTGGATGTCTACAATATAACTCATGCCAACTCTGATAGATATTTATTTTTTATTTGTTTTCTTAGACAAGGTCACTCTCTATATATAGCCCTGGCTGTCCTGAAGCTTGCTCTACAGCTCAGGATGGCCTCAGACTTTCAGATATCCACCTGTCTCTGCCTCCCAAGTGGTGGGATTAAAGATATACACCACTATGCCTGGCTAGATAGATATTTAAAATAAAGAAGGTAAAATTATTAAAATTTTTATCCAAAGAAAAACAGCCAAGTGGCCTTGGAAATGGACATGGAAATGTCTATCTGTTCAGGGAATCTCTGAAGATCTTCTTTGACCTGCAACTACCAAAGTGGATCAATGGTACTTGGCAATTCTCTGAGCTGAGCAGACACACACACACACACACACACACACACAGAGAGAGAGAGAGAGAGAGAGAGAGAGAGAGAGAGAGAGAACACAAATAATTATTTGTGCCACTGGAAAAGAAACCATTGTGAAACCAGCTGCCCCTCTACAAGTTAGCCACTCAGAGTCCTGGGCATAAACCATTCCTTTGTATGGGAGCTGGATGTCTCTCCCCTATTAAGACAAAACTCTGCATTCTGGGTGTGCAGTGAACTTCCTTGACTTGCTTAAGCATATGTGACAAGCAGTACCTGGCTCCTTCTGCCAACATAGTTTACATTCTCATCCACCCAAGGAAATAGCAGTCTTCCTGAGCAGTACAAGGGTGCGGGTGCATGCAATTTACAGTCCTGTGTGGGCTATTGCAAGAGACTTTCTACCACGTCCTGCAGGACAGAGATTATACTGATTTTTCCTTCCTGTAAGCACAGGGTTGTTCCAGCCTATGTGTTACCTGTTAGCTCTGCCTTGGGGTCCCAAACCCACAGAGAAGGAAGTACCCAAGCCCACTGTTTCTCCCAGTGGCTGACATTGCTGTCATCTTCAATATCCTTACTTGGGTTGACACCTGATTTTTCCTGCATAAACTTCATGTTTATAGACTAAGTGCACATACATTGGCGTGTTGCCTCTGCAATAGGAACATGGTCATAGACACCAGCTCTAAGTCCTGTTTTTATGGTGGACAAGACTCTCCTACAATTTTTTGAAACAAAATCTTCAATGTTTCCACTTATCTAAGTTGCCCCTCTACCAGTTTTCTTTGTAAAATGGGAGCAGTCATGGTAAATGCCCTCAGAGCTATTGGGAGTACATGGGAACTACTGTCTGCAGGGCACAGCACAGCCCCTGACAGTCTGCACCCATAAAGTGGCAGCAACTGAAAATATGGGAATATGTCTGACCGTGAGGGTTAGGAGCTCCTTGTGGGGTGACCAGGATCCTGCCAGGGCTGAGCAGAGCTGCTTCCATAGCATGGTTTAGCAGTGCCTGTCCAGGGATAAGCTGAGAAATGTCAAAGGCTTCTCTAGGATGCCTGAAGACAACTAAAGTTCCTAAAGAATAGGAAACTTTGGGGGAATCAGGAGCTAGGGTGGAGGGAGCTTTGAGAGAGGCATCTATGTGATTTAAATTTACAAAGTTGACATTGCTACCAAAGAGGATAGCAAGCCTACAGAAAAATATTTAAATGTCATAATCTTACATAAGTAATCTCTCATATACTTTAGTATTAAATGCAAATTATAATTTAATCTGAGTGCAAACCTTAATTTTGAAATTTTTTTATAATATGGAAATGAGTCTTTATTGTTTTATGAATAGGATGTAGACTCAATGGCTATTCAGTCTGGAAGCAGTTGTTATACTTTGTACAGATTTCTCCACTAGAGGGCCCCTGAACTAAACATATAGAAGTCAAAAAGCTTTTCTCATGATGAAACCATTAATATTTTCTGAATCAAAAGACTTTAAGTCATTTCACAGAAAAGCATGCAGTATCCAGTCAGTGCTTTTTCAGATGGAAAATTCAGGAAAACAATGAAGGCAGAATTATCTATGTTAGGAACAGAAACTTTGGAAGGAATAACAAAATAACTTAGAAACAGCTTCACTGGCTTATAGCAAGAAGTTTCTGGCCCAACCTTTCCAGCTAAGCACCGAGATTCAAATCCACTCACAGCCCCACTGCCACTTTGCCCCAAATAATCACACAAAGGCTCATATTAATTTTATGTTGATTGGCCTATAGCTCAGGTATATTGCTAGCTACGTCCCTCATCTTGTCTCAACCCATTTCCATTAATCTGTTTAACTATGTGTCTTGGTATCTTTTCTCAGAGAAGCATCTGGCTTCTTTCCTCTGTGTCTTCTGGCATCTCTCCCTGCTCTTCCTGTTCCCAAAATTTTCTTAGTCTGATAGTCCCACCCACACTTCCTGTCTGCCTTCTGGCCAGTCACCATTTCATTAAACCAGTAGGAGGGACAAATATTCACAGTGTACCAGAACATAATCCCACAGCACTGGCTAGTATTCCTTTTTAAGGACAATAATATCTTATGCATTTTTTACATCATAGACGGAGAAATTGAGCCAGATTCCCCAAACTCAGCCTCCTGTTTAGATCACTAGTCCTTATTGTGATGATATTCTCTGTATCATCCATCCACCTGTTCATCCACCCACCTACCCATCCATCCACCCAGCCATCCATTCATCTATAATCTAACAACTCTATTTTATCCTGTTCTATACTGCTAGCTTAGTAGATAATTGTACTTCTAATTCTGAATCCTGGGGAAAGTTCCTAACACACCTGAAATTTGAGTAAAGTTTTAGAGTGAATTGCTGAGCTGCTACCTTCCTTGTTAGGTATACCATCACACTCCTCTGGCCTCAAATTTTGTTTCAGGCTTCTTCAGACATCCTTTAGAAGGCAAATGGATTAGTAACTATATCATATCTATACAACAGCACAATGCTAATTTATCTAAAACCTATTTTTACTAAAGAATGCAGTAAGTCATATGGATAAATCTTAAAAATCATTTCACTGATTCAAGAAAGCCAGATACATGAATATTTCAGACTGATTCAATTTATCTAGGAGATGCACAAAAAGAAAATACATAGTTTCTTATGGCTGAGGCAGAGGAAACATGAATACATTGCCATGAAAAGTTAAGGAGGAGAAAAACAATGTCTAGGTAGAGGCGAGATACCTCGATGATGGCAATGTTTGCAAAGGTGTATACATCTGTCAGAATTTATAAGATTCTATAATTTCCACAAGTGCAAATTTAAAAAGTAGAGTCTAGAAAGAAGGTTCGATGGTTAAAAGCATTTGCTGCTCTTACAGAGGACCCAGGTTAGTTCTTCCCACCCACATAGTAGTTCATAACTGCCTGTAACTCCATGGCCCTTGATGGTCCTTCCTCACCTCTGTGGGTACCAGAAATACACAAACATACCTACAGGCAAACACTCATACACACAATAACATCAAGGAGGTAGATGCTATTAATATTCCCAATCTATAGAAAAATAGTTGTTAAATTGAAGGATAAGAATGCCAATGTGTTTAAATTACATAATGTTTCTTAAGATTACTGAGTCCAAATATCTAAAAAATATTTAAATGTTACTATTTAAGGTTAACTTGAAATTCTCTCTCTCTCTCTCTCTCTCTCTCTCTCTCTCTCTCTCTCTCTCTCTCTCTCTCTGTGCGTATGTATATAGATGGAGGCCAAGGGTCAATGCTAGGTGTCTTCCTCAATCATTCCCTGCCTTAGATTTTGAGGCAGAGTCTCTCCATAAACCCATAGCTCACCAAGTCAGCTACACTGGCTGACTAGAAAGCCTCTATCTACTTCCACAATACTGAGATTAGACACAAACCCCACCTGGCATTGAACTCATGTCTTCATGCCTGCAAATCAAACACTGTACCTACTGAGCTGTCTTCCAAGTCACCATACTTAAACATTTTAAAACATATTTTAAAGTTAAAGTCTTGTGTTTAGTAAAGTGCACAAAAATTAAATGCATCACTTGATTAATTTTCATAATAGATACAGTCATAAAGCAATTGATGCAAACAAGATATAGAACATTCTAATAGCCAAGCTTCCTTAAGATCCCTACCTAGCACAGAGTGAGCACCCAGCAAAAGGCAGCTGCTGCAAATGGGGGCGGGGTGTCTGGTTCTAAGGTTAGCAGAAAAGCAGAAACTCTGAAAATTCCCAAAAGTCTGCCAGGGTGGGGGATGCTGGTTCCTTAAGCAGCCTGGTTGTGATGAGGAGCTCTGTTCCATTGGATAAGCCTCCCAGGCAGAAGCTACTTTTCTGAGTCACATCATCTGTGACCAATTTTGTCTAGTTTTGAACTTCATGTTGTAGAATCACATGATGTGCTATTTTTGTGCCTCAGGGTTTTCACCAACACACTGATGTCCTGTGAGAGTATTGCACATACCTCCAGCTACTGTGTCCAGTGGGGTACACATGTTACAATGTTGTTCCAACACAATCCACCTCACTAGCCTATTGCTTATTGACTTTGAGCTGGTATGATAAAACTAACAGGAGCATATTTTCATTTGTTATTTATTTGTGTGTGTCTGTATGCATGTGTGTTGGCATAAATGTGTGTGGGTACACTTGTATGTATGTGTACATGAATGTAAAGGTCTGATGTTGATGTCGGGAATCACCCTCCATTGTTCCTTCACCTTATTCAAAGAAGCAAGGTCTTTCAATCAAACCCAGAATTTATCAATATGACTAAGCCTTGCAAGCTAGCTTGCTGTAGGAATCCTCATCTCCCCACTCCATGGCTAGAACTGCAGGTGAGCCACCATGCGCACCTGGCGTTTTACTTGGGTTCTATGGATCTGACCTCAAGTTCTCATGTTTACACAGCAAATGTCTAACTGATGAGCTGTCACCCTGGCTCTATTATGAACACTCTTGAGACATGCTTTCTGGCAAGTATATATGAAGTCCAGAATGTCAGGGTCATAAATTCAAGACAAATATTATATTTTCAGTTTTATTTTGATCAGATAAAATACAGCTTTAATAACTGTCCTTGCTTTAAATTTGCCTTTGTTACTATGATACAAGCATATGTTATTGTCTTTCTCACAATATCACAAGAATCACTGTAAAAAAACATGTGGAAAGCCTTCCAAAATTCAAGGGTATAATAGTTTATCCACAATATGAGCTGAGAATTTGTCTTTGTTAAATGATCAGGTGGTATTTCTTCTCACTGGACATTTTCTCCCACAGACTCACATTCAAACTCCCAAACAAATGTTTCCTCAAGATCTCCCAGCATGTGGCAGGAATATCACTCTTAAGAAAACAAAATGTCTTTCCTGCTATTTCTCAGCTAGGCCAGCCATTATAAAACTTATTTCCTCTGTTTCAGGGAGGTACCCCTGACCATTTAATCACATAACACAGTTTTATGATGAGCTTAAAGTTCTCATCACAACCATTTTTCCCTTTCCAGCATGTCTGAATCTATTTCTGACCTGCGTTTGAGGCATTTCCCAAAGGCTCCATGTATCGTTCCAGAATATAAATTGTTACTTCTTTTTTCTATAGTTCCAAAGAAAAGTGACAAGAAAAGAAAGGTGATTCCAAAAGCATGTTTCCAATTTTAAACACTGAAAGGCTTGTAGCAGGAAACATTGATGGAAGTCTTGTGTGCACATATCGTCTACCTGTGAATCTTGTCATCTCTATACATTGTGATTTTTTTTGATGTCATAGTTTTGCATGTGCACATGATTATGGTTGAAAGGACTTTGTTACTGAAGAGTTTATTGGAAGAGTTTGGCAAAGAAATATGTAAAATAATTACCCACCTACTTACTTTTTCTATAAATAGCTTTTCTAACCTGCAAGAAAATAAAACTTAGAAAACAAATGCTAATTTTTCACTCTTTATCCAACAAGACCATTCAAAACTATGGGTGTGATTTTGGCTTAGAATAAAGTCTGGTTGGCTCATGTACCTCTTCACAGTAGTGTAGAAAAGAGAGAGACTTGTGGCTAAAGCATTAAGAAAGAGTTAGTGTTCGGCCACCAAATGAAAGGTGACAAAAAAAGGAATCCAGCATTCAATCTGAGAAATTCCAACTAGGTGTATGTGAGGGAGTGTCTGTTTGAGGAAATAAGCATCTACATGGATGAGGTCTATCATGTCCCTCTGTTCATCAACAGCACGAAGGTAGGAGCATGGCATAGAGAAAAGGTCAGTACCATGAAAGCCTGCCTGTGTCTCTAAGAGAGGCATCATCATCCAGACATTTCCTCATATCTTCTCCATACTTGGATTCTGTGGTGTGTGTGTGTGTGTGTGTGTGTGTGTGTGTGAAGATCAAGATCACGTTTTTTTACATGGTGTTCTGGGGATCTGAGGTGAGGCTCTCAGGCTTGCACATACAGCCATCTCTGCAGCCTGGTCTACATTGTTTGTCTGTTTGTTTGTTTGTTTGTTTGTTTGTATGTTTGTTTTTGAGGCAGAGTCTCTCACTGAGTCTGGAGTTCTCCAATTTGGTAGACTGGCTGGTCAGTGAGTCCCAGGGATTGTCCTGTCTGTCTTTGCCTCCCCAGCATGGGGCTGTAAGAACTTTTCCATCACACCTGGATTTTACGTGGATGCTAGGGATCAAACTGATGCTTGCCTTTTGGCAGGTTCTCAGTCAACTGGACCATCTCCTAGGACCATCTCCTAGTCACATAGTTTTGACTTTAAGTGTGTGTGTGTGTGTGTGTGTGTGATGCATGCATTTGTGTGTACATATATATGTTTTTTGTAGTTTGGCTTTTTGACTCAACAATGTATTTATAAAACATCTATATTATATGTAACTTTGATTCCTGGTTTGTTTCAATATGAAGTTCTACTGTAGGATCATATCATTGTTGATATAGCTTTTTTGCTGTCTTTACATGCACAGACATTTGGATTATTTATGGTGTAATCCAGAAATTGTTGCTGTGCACATTCATGATCCTGTGCAAATATATTTTTAGATTGTGTATCTTGGAGTATACTTCATAAATTGTACGGTCCTGACATCTTGAGCTTCATTTCTGTAGATAATATCAGCTGATTTCCAAAGATGCTTCCAGTCTTCGTTTGCATCAGTACTGCATGTCTGTTCCAGTTCATCCACACTTCACAATGACTTAATGTTACCTGACATTTAAAAGGACTTCTACACCTCCAATCTTTTGTTAGTAAAAACCACCCCATGGTTTGGATCATCCTTACTTGAAAGGCAATTGTATTAAGTTCTTTTGTCTGTTTAGATTTCTTTTCTGTACATTGCTTTGACTATTTTTGGTTAATACCTGTTTTTTCTTTCTGCTTCAACTTACTCCCACTTAGCTATGTTGGTTATAAGTAATTGGTAAGTTATATATGTTATGATATGTTCTCCCAGCTGTGGGATTGGATCATCACATGTGTGTTTGGTTTCTTTCCTGGAATAGAAGTTGGTGGGGCTGGAGAGATGGCTTAGTGGTTAAGAGTACTTGCTGTTCTTGCTGAGGTCCTGAGTTAAACTCCCAGTATCCACAGTAAGTGGCTCACAACTATCTGCATCTCCAGTTCTAGAGGATCCATCACCTTCTGTGGTACCAGGCATGCTTGTGGTGCGCGACATACATGAAAGCAAAGCTTTCACGCACATAAAATAAAATCTTAGAAAAAAGAAGTTGATGATATAGTATAATTAAATACATTACTTTTTACTTTATGCTACATATTTTAACTTTTACATTAATTTCCAATAATTTTTTGTAATAGCAAGTACTATACCATCTGGGGAGAAGACAATATTTCCTATTTCTTTACATGCTGTAACTATATTAATAAATAAAAAAAAAACATGAAAAACTGGAAATTCTATGAGGTAGTTACGTGTTGAATTTATATGTGAAAATTAACATATTCTATTTCAAATAACTACTTTATCTTGTAAAAGAAGATAATTTACAGAACTAGATAAGACACAAAATATCTGGGAACTGAAATAATGGCTAATAGTGTTCACATGTTGAAGCTGTGTCCCGCGCCCTGTCTTCGCCTGCGAAGAAGAACGCAGTACGCAGTTTGGATCCTTCTGCAGCAAGTTTATTCTTTACCAAATGGGAGAAGACCCCGACCCCTTGCCAGGAGCCGGCTTTTATACTGCCAAGCCCTAGCCTCTTACGTCTCCCCTTCTGATTGGTTGCAGACTCTCGCCTGACATGACGCAGGGTCAG
>PVIH01024698.1:0-22226 GCA_004025045.1 Sigmodon hispidus | reverse complement strand
TAAAGTAGAGCTAAAATTAAATGCCGCTTTTCCAGAGATGGTTAATGGACAGCCTGGTCAAATTCAGAGCTTTTTGATGTATAAAACTTTATAAATGGAACTACTCCATCAATAGGCAAAGTGTAACCAAATTCTGTCTAGATGGTAGAGTGTAATTTCTGCACAGGACTCTGTTTAGTAAATACATCACTGTATACGTCAGGAATCTTGCTCCAATAAAGGAACATAAAGATTTTTTTTGGACTGGGGTCATTCTCCTTGTTTTGTAGAGATTGAGAAGATGTATTAATGGTGGGGCATGCTGGGACTATTCTTTTGGTAATTATGGCCCAGGTACAAGTATACAAAAGGTCAAAGTGTGTACCAGATACATAAACGTTGGATGACTCTGGACAGTCTTGAGGATGCTGGTAGAACTTAGTGGATCTTGACTTTTGAGAAATCAAAGTGGTGTGTGCACACGCTGTTTTAATTTTTTTACTAGTATGCTGTACCTTTGTTCTGTATCTGTACTATGTGTTTTTGTGGTCACTCCCCATTAGCTCTGGGCATCTTTTAATTTTGGCAAAGTTTCATGGTTAGTTCCCTTGTATTCTAGTGTGGGCAGTCCTTGAACTCTTGTAGGCTCCAGTCTGAGTGTTGTAAGTTTCCCCACTAGCTAGAATTATTGGACTTTGTGAGTGAAAAGTCCTTTAGAGCTGGACTATGGCAGCATGTGCCTGTGACTCCAGTATTCATGAGGTGGAATGCTGCTTGTAACTTTGCGTGATTATTTTGCTTGCATGTATGTCTGCACCAGGAGTAGTTCTCTGGAAGGCCCGTAGAGGGCATTGGGATTACCTCAGCCTGGAGTTCCCTGAAGCTCTGAAAGGGTTGCCAGTGCTCTACTAAACCATCTTTCCAGCCCTTTTCATTTTTCTGGAGGTGTTGAACATGACAGTCATTCTGCCTCCCAAGTGGAACTACTGGCAGCATCAGTTACAGTATCTAGTTAGTTCCTAAATGATTTTCTGGGGACTGCCTCAAATTTGGGGCCTTTGAACGTAATAATTTGACACGTGATTTCCGGGCTGGCTTTAGTTGGAGGGGCATATGAGGACTAGCAAAGTGGGCCATATTGTTTTACAGTCTAGTTGCTGAGGCCTAGACTGGGTTTAAAAGCCTTCAGGAATGTTAATAGGAAATCCTACAGTTAAGTGACTTAACCACTTTATGTTACCATAAAATACTTAACAGTGTATGGCCTATCCCTTTAATCCCAGAATTCTAGAGTAGGCCAGTTTAGGATACAAGATGAGTTGCAGGAGGGTGATGTGGGGTTATAAATCAGTGGTAGGGTGCTTGCCTAGCATGTTGAGACCTCACTGTGCCAGCACACAACTTCCTGGAGAAAGTTATCTTCTGTCTGGTGCATCAGTTCAGGGTCCCACAAGATAGCAAGCCAGTGAGTTGCTTCCCTAAGGTGAATTCAGAGAGGACAGTGGTACTCCCCTTAGAACTGGGCATGCTGAAAGACAGGTAGGGTGGCCACACAGAACCCTGTCTCAAAACACCACTTGCTTTATTTGGTAGAGGGCAAGCTCATCTACAGGGTTCCAGGACAGCCAAAATAACCCTATGGATATGAAGGCTTACTGAGAATGGGCTGAGAAGGTTAATTCTTGCCAGCAGCCATCAGTGACTACAGTACTGAAGCATCAAACATCACTCTCCTTTGCTTGTACATGATACACTTACATGGAGGCAAGACATATAAAATTAAAAAGGGGGGCTGGAGAGATGGCTCAGAGGTTAAGAGCAATGACTTCTTCCAGAGGTCTTAAGTTCAGTTCCTAGCAACTACATGGTGGCTCACAACCATCTATCTTGATCTGGTGCCCTCTTCTGGCACAAGGCATAGCGGAGGCAGAATGTATACATAATAAATAAATCTTAAAAAAAAAGTTTTGGGGACTGGAGAGATGGCTCAGAGGTTAAGAGCACTGACTGTTCTTCCAGAGGACCTGAGTTCAATTCCCAGCAAAACCACATGGTGGCTCACAACCATCTATGATGAGGTCTGGTGCCCTCTTCTGTAAAACTATGCATAATAAATAAATCTTAAAAGTTTTGGACCCAATTAAAAAATGGGGTTCAGGGGGCTGGAGAGATGGCTCAGCGGTTAAGAGCACCGTCTGCTCTTCCAGAGGACCCAGGTTCGATTCCCAGCACCCACATGGCAGCTAACAACTGTAGTTCCAGTTCCAGGCAAACACCAAGGCAGATAAATGAATAAATAAAGTTTTTTGTTTTTTTTTTTTAAATGGGGTTCAGAACTAAAATGGAATTTAAAAAAGTTATTTGGTGTATGTGTTCATTTGTATGATATATCTGAGTATGCCATATGTGTGCTTATGCCTGTGAACTGGTTGTGAGCCACCTGAAGGGTGGTAGGCTCCTAAGGTTTACCCCTGGTACATAAAACCTTGTAACCACCAAGCCACCTCTTTAGCACACAATACGCCCTAATTAAATTAAGGGAATGTGGGGATTTCTTTTTAAGGGCAAAGCCTATAACCCTGGCTGGCCGTTCCTGGAATTCTGAGAGCTGGTATTAAAGACATGTTCTACCATCCCAGCTCAAATTTAATTTTTTTTTAAACTATTTTTTTTTTAACCTTATTTATTTGCCTTGGTGTTTTGCCTGGAACTGGAACTACAGACAGTTGTGAGCTGCCATGTGGGTGCTGGGAATCGAACCTGGGTCCTCTGGAAGAGCAGAGGGTGCTCTTAACCGCTGAGCCATCTCTCCAGTCCCCCTCAAATTTAATTTTTATTAAGTTTAATGGATTGTGGTTCTGTGATTAGAGTGAGAATCCTAACAATTGCAGTGTTTACCAGCTCCATCAGGTGATGTCTGCTGCATCGGGGGAGGGGGGGGAATAACTGCTGGGTAGATGTGTCCTGTGGGGAAATGTTCCTTCCTTTATCACATACTAGGCACACTTCACTCTCCGGTCCCTTTCCCTAACTCCTTTCTACCACCACCATCCCTCCACTCAGATCTGTCTACTTCTGCCTCCACAGGACTGGGATTAAAGGCTTGTATATTAATTTAAAAAAAAGTGAATAGAAGCCAGGCAGTGGAGGTGCATATCTGTAATCACAACACTCAGGAGGCGGAGGCAGGAAGATCTTTGAGTTTGAGACCAGCCTGAACTACAGAGCAACTTCCAGGACTAAATGGAGAAACCCGAGAAGGGGGGTGTGAATAAGAAAGTGAGATTTGGGCATGCATGAGGGTCAAAGGACTGCTTGTATCTGGCTTGGGCATCTTTACACACAGAACCACAGGTCCAAAGGAGAGTTCTTCGTCAGATTGTCTGCTTAGCTTCTAGGACTAGCAGGAGTGGTCCTCCGATTTTTTTCTCCTGAGAGCCACCTGAATGTTGGAATTACAGGCATGCGACACCACACCCTGTTCACCAGTGAAATGTAACACTGGACAATAAACTGTAGTCTTTTTACTTGTAACCTGAGGTTTCTTCTAAATAGAAGGTGAAGCCATGCATGGTTACGTGGCTCAGTGGGTCGGTAGTGTTGCATGCCTTTAGTCCCAGTACTCCAGGAGGCAAAGGCATGAGTTCAAGGCCAGCCTGGTCTACAGAGTGAGTTCCAGGTAAGCAAGAGCTACATGGAGGAGCCCTGTAAAAATAAGAACAACAAAGAAATCCTTGCTCCCCCCCCCCCAATCTTAGGAAGGCTATGGTGGTTATCGCCACTCTTCCTGCTCCACCATGCCTCCCAGGGATGACAAGAAGAAAGATGCCGGAAAGTCGACCAAAAAAGACAAAGACCCAGTAAATAAGTCTGGTGGCAAGGCCAAAAAGAAGAAGTGGTCCAAGGGCTACATATGACAAACTCTGTAAGGAAGTTCCCAACTATAAGCTTATTACTCCAGCTGTGGTCTCTGAGAGACTGAAGATTCGAGGGTCTTTGGCTATGGCAGCCCTTCAGGAGCTGCTTAGTAAAGGACTTATCAAGCTGGTTTCAAAGCACAGAGCCCAAGTAATTTACACCAGAAACACAAAGGGTGGAGATGCCCCAGCTGCTGAAAAGTGCATGAGCAGGTTCAATCAGCTGTATATTTGGAAAAATAAAACTTTTTTTTTTTTAACTTTTTTTATTTATTTATTTGCCTTGGTGTTTGCCTGGAACTGGAACTACAGACAGTTGTTAGCTGCCATGTGGGTGCTGGGAATCGAACCCAGGTCCATCTGGAAGAGCATACGGTGCTCTTAACCGCTGAGCCATCTCTCCAGCCCCTGGTTTTGCTTTTTCAAGACAGAGTTTGCCTGTGTAGCCTTGGCTGTCCTGGAACTCATTTTGTAGACCAGGCTGGCCTTGAATTCACAGAGATCTGCCTGCCTCAGCCTCCCCAGTGCCAGGATTAAAGGCATAGTATTAGTGTGCTGGGACAAAGCCAACCAGTTCAGTCTGGCCCTCTCTGTCATGTACACAGGGTCTTCCGCTGCTCGCCTCCCCGAGTCTCTTGGGCAGGAAACCCACCCATCTGAGAAGTCTCTCCTGACCGCTTAAAATGAAACGTAGATTTTGGGGATTGAGGGACTCCCCGAGCTTGCCTTGCAGCACTTAGTTGAACTCCCTTTCCAGCCCCTACCGACTTCCTTTTTTAAAAAAAATATTTATTTTTATTTTATGTGAATTGGTGTTTTGCCTGCATGTATAACGGTGTAAGGATGTCAGATCTTGGAATTACAGACAGTTGTTAGCTGCCATGTGGTTGCTGGGAATCGAACTCAGATTCTCTGGAAGAACAGTCAGTGCTCTTAATCGCTGAGCCATCTCTCCAGCCCCCCCTATCGATCGACTTCCTTATGGTGAAGTTAGAACCTTGGCTGGGGCTAAGTCAGCAAACTCATTAAGTAAAAAACCTGAGTTGGTTCGTATCTCGTTTGTATCTGGCTATAATTTGGGTCAAGGTTTACTCTGCACCAGAGCCAGGCCCCTGGCGCACTCTGCTGGCAAAGCTGGAGCAGAAATGGCCCCGGCCTTTCCATCTCTAGGAAGATCAGTTATGGTGCAGAGCATGAGCCATTGAAGCAGGAAGGGACTTGGGATCCGAAGAGCTCAATTTCCGAGTGAGGTCCGGGACGCTACTCCCGAGCGGCCGGGAGGGGGCGCTGCTCTCCAGCACCCGCAGGGCGCGCGGGTCTCCGGAGGGGGCGCCCGATCCCACGTGTCTCGCGCCGCTCCCCGGGAAGTTTCAAGTTTGAAAGTCCGGCGCAGAGGCCCGGGCTTCCGGAACCGTAGTGAAGGAGCGGACTGGCCCGCGGGGCGCCATGGAGCAGAATGGGGCGGCGCGCCAGGTGAACGGAGCGCGCGCAGTAGCTCAGGGCACCCCATGCTTGGGTCTCCAACCTACTCCAGCCTCTCTGCTGGTGACCCTTGCACGGGGCTAAGACGCTCTGGTCCCCAGAGTGACGGAGATCCATGCCTTGAAACTGTGGAATGTGTCATCCGCCTGGGTCTCAAGTTCTTTAGGAATCAGTCTTCAAGAGACTTTACGGAGGGTGGGAATTGTGGGAGCGCAGAGGTTGGGGTGCTGGCCTTGCAAGAGGAGTGGGTGGGGGGAGACTGCGGCCTTTGGGGAGGGTGGGACTGAGGGAGCTCTTGGTGGGCGTTGTCCCCAACACACCAACCCACGATCAAGAACCTTTTCGTCACCAGAGGTACCTGGTCCAGCAATGGCGAACGGAGTCCTGGTTCACCAAGGGTTCACAATATGAAGGTGTCCGGGTTAGATGTATCACTTAAGTGGGGAGAGAGGTAGTGTCCTACCTTAGGGCAGTTAGAGGAGGGCCGGGACGTTTTATCCAGTGCCAAGTCAAAACCTGAGGTGTGGGTGAGGTGCGGTAAATATGAGCATCTCAGTGGCTCAGGCAGCCCGCAAGCCTTCTGGATCTCACCCCTCCCAGTACCCTTCCTCCAGATATTCCTCTTGGCCTGTCTAGCAGAGGCTTGTACACATTTTCCTATTTCCTGTGAGCCTCCGCCCTGTGGCAGCAGCAGGGTGACTCAGGACCCTGGTGGCCAGCAGGCCCCCGGCTCTGGGAGAGCTTTGTTTGCTCAGGCCTTTGGCTCTGGCCTTCTTGCCTGGGGCGGTCAAAGGATTTCCTGAGCCTCGCCCTTGCCCTCACCCTCTGACAGCTAAGGCAAAGCCAGCCAGCCTAGCTGTGGCCTGGAGTTGGGGGGATTGGGGGTCCCCTAAACTGGGTAGCCATTCTTTCATGAGGCTCAGGAGATGGAGCATAGAGAGGTAAGAGGGATAAAATAGGGGGGCTGCCACAATCCTTGGGACAGGCGGGGAGTCAGCAGGCTTTGCCCTGGGCTGCGATCAGCCTCTGAGAGGAAGGTTTCCCATTCCTGCCTCTAACCTGGTGAACAGCTGAGGTCATCTTTTACTTCCTCCCGGAGCTGGGAGACCCAGACCTCCTCAGCTCCTTGGCCCCCTCTCCTTCATCACCCGTCTGCCACACTGCGTCCTGCATATGACCTTGAGTAAACTCCTTGCCCGTCTAACCTTCCAGATTGCACTTGGTTTACAGAACTGGCTTACAGAATTCAGTATGGGCAGCTGGGAGAGAAGGATCACTGTCCCTCAATACACAGCGGTCGCTCTTCCCTGTTGCTTCTGTGAGCGAAGCCACTTACCCTGGATAAGTTCTTTGCTCCTGGATAAAATGGCAATGAGAACTAAGCATGTGGACCTGTGCTGGAACCCTTGCTTATTTAGCAGGATCAGTCTGTGGGAAATTTCCCCAGGGCCTTAGAAGGGTGATTGTTGCAGAGGCAAAGGGAATTCAGTGTGTTGTTACAACTCTTTGGTCTAGAACTCAGTACCCAGAATGTGTCAGGGGAACATGATCTGTTATATCTCTCCCTTCTCTGAAAGGAGAACAGGAGCTGGACACCACAGAGTTCTGAGACACCCCAGAGCTCTTCCTCTTGTGTCTGGGGAGAGGGGTGGGTTAAGACTTCTCTGCTTTGTGCAGCCTAGGACTGGCCAGAGGTCTCCCGAGGATGAGAAAGACATGATTCGTCGAGCTATCCAGAAGGAATTGAAGATCAAGGAGGGCATGGAGAACTTGCGGCGTGTGGCCACAGACAGACGCCACCTGGGTCATGTGCAGCAGCTGCTGAGGGCCTCCAACCAACGTCTGGAGCAGCTGCATGGTGAGCTGCGGGAGCTGCATGCCCAAGTCCTGCTGCCAAACTCAACCGGTGAGTGAGCAGTCTGAACAGACCCAGAGAATGGGACGTTGATGGACACCCCGATCCTGGCCTTGGCTCTGACCTCCCCTATATCACCCATGTTGCTGATATGTCAGGGAAGGAAGGGAAGACCCTTTTTATAGAGGTCTGGACTCAAGTGTCTGGACCATGCATCCCTTACCTTCTCCCTGCAGAGACGGAGGCCTCAGGATCCCGGCCTCGGGCCGAGCAGTCAAGGGCTCGGCACTTGGAGATTTTGCAGAGGCAGCTGCAGGTCGAGCTGAAGGTAAAGCAGGGGGCTGAGAACATGATTCACACATGTGCCAGCGGCACCCCTAAGGTAAGTGCTAGTGTCTGACGGAGGAGGCATAAGCCTGGCTTGTGACCTGGTGGAAGAGATCTAGCTCTTGGGCATTAGGAGTGCAGTGCCAGGCCCTGTGCTGAGTGGAAAATGCTACCCAGCCCCAGTCCTTTGTCTGCGGATGGAAATACAGCCCTAAATCCCACTTGGGTCACGAAGCAAGGTTCTGATCCCCTCTATCGTAAAGGCCCAACAGCAGTCTAGCAGAACATCCACTCTGCTGCCAGGCTGGACTCTCAGTGTTCTATCCTCCGTGTACCACGTGTATCACAGGACATTGGAACACCTTGTCAAACTGATAGGACTCAGGTTCCATTCACCCCCAGCCCTCACTCCGTTACCTAGTTCAACAGGGAGCCTTTTCTGTGGTGGCTTCCTAGTAGGAGGTTGAACCTTGGTATAGCAGGGGGAGTTCAACTCCAGGTCCTGGTGGTCTGTCAGAGCCCCGATCTACATTTCTATAGGAAAGGAAGCTCCTGGCTGCTGCCCAACAGATGTTAAAGGATAGTCAATTGAAGGTTGCCCTACTCCGAATGAAGATAAGCAGCCTGGAGGCCAGCTCGTCTCCAGAGCCAGGTGAGGCCTCTTAAGGCAGGGAGGGCAGCAGTCGTGGCCAGGGCTAAGGGTTCATCTCCTTCTTGCAGGCCCAGACTTGCTGGCAGAGGAGCTGCAACATCGATTACGAATTGAGGCTGCTGTGGCTGCAGGTGCCAAGAATGTGGTGAAGCTTCTTGGTGGCCAGAGGATGCAGGACCGCAAAGCACTGGCTGAGGTCAGGCTATGTCCCCTGGCCTACTGCTCTGCTTGTCTCTGTGTGCCCTGCAGTGGTGCCTGGCACCAAGGGCTAGCTGCCTATATATAGAGTGGTATCACAGTATCACAGACATAATCTGTCCCTTCAGCTCATACCTCATAGCTGTCTCTGTCTGTGTCTCCTTTGTAGGCCCAGGCCCAGCTCCAGGAATCCTCCCAGAAGCTGGACCTCCTACGAGTGGCTCTGGAATTGCTGTTGGAGAGGCTACCACCTACCCATTCTCTGCGCAGCACAGTGACCCAAGAGCTTCGGATGGCCCTGCTTGGGAACCCCCAGCCTCTGCGGATGCTTGTGAAACCCATTGCTCTGACAGGTAAGTAGAAAAAATTCCCTTTCACTTCAGAGGGCCTCTTGCTTTTTGGAGAAGATCCCGAGGCACTTTGGAAAAGTGTTCATTTCGGCTATGTGACCTGTGACCTTGAGACTGACACTCCTAGTCTGATTCTGTTTATCCATCTGTAACAGAAATGACAGCAGCCAGTCATGATGGTCATGCCTTATCATCTCCAGCACCCAGGAGGCACCAGCAGGATCTCTGTGAATTCCAGGCCAGCCAGAGCTATATAGTGAGACCCTGTCTCAAAGTAAACAAACAAAGAATAGAGACACTGACTCATGGATTGCTTTGTAAATACAATAATTTATGCTCTGTTAGCACTGAGCACAGTCAAGGTTTGGCCAATGTGGTATAATTTAAACAAGTGACCCCTATGTAGGGAGTAAATGGTAGTCAGCACACACTCCTCTGTCAGCCTTAGAGCCAGAATGGAGAGAATGGGCTAGCACAAAGTTCATTCATTCTCTCTCTGTCTCTCTTTTTCTTTCTTTCTCTCTCTTATTTTTTTGTTTCATTTTGTTTTTTTTAAAATATTTAGTTTTATTTTTATGTGAATTGGTGTTTTGCCTGCATGTATAACTGTATAAGGGTGTCAGATCCTGGAATTATAGACAGTTGTTAGCTGCCATGTGGATGCTGGGAACTGAACTCAGGTCCTCCAGAAGAACAGTCAGTGCTCTTAACCAGTGAGCCATCTCTCCAGCCCTTGTTTTATTTTGTTTGAGACAGGGTTTCTCTATGTAGTCCTGGCTGTCCTGGAATGCACTCTGTAGACCAGGCTGGCCTCAAACCTAGAGATCAGCCTGTCTCTGCCTCCTGAGTATGGAGTTAAAGGCGTGTGCCACCACCGCCCAGCTAGAAAGGTCTTTCATATCCTGAGCTGAGGTCTGTCTCCTTTAACAGTAACTGACAGTCAACAAATCATCTGAGCTGCTTCAGAGCACAGTGGATAGGACCAAACAGGGCCCTGCTCTGTGGCGGACCCTTCACCTGGTCTTGATCATTGGGGGTTCCCTAGAAGAGGTGGAGTCTGAGCTTGGAGTCAGCAAGTTGGGGAGGACAGAGGAAACTGATGTTTAAAGGCAAAGGATTTGAGGCAAGGCTGCAGCCATAGGAGGCAGTTGGTAGAGTTCTTGCCCACCGTCCTCAGCACCATATAAACTGGGTGTGGTAGCACACAACTATAATCCAAGCCCTTGAGAAGTTAGGCTGGAAGATAAGGCATTCAAGGACATCTTTAACTTCACAGTGAGTTTGAGGCCAACTTGAGCTAATGAGATCCTATCTATGAACAAAACCAAAAACCCATAGTGTAGTCCATGGCTGAGCCTCCATCTCCTAAGATGAGTCTACTGCTTGGACATCTCCCTTGGGAATCTCTGTAAGTTCTCCAAGTTCGATTCCCAGGCCCAGCCTACCAAAAAGGTCTGCCTAGAAGCATTTTATGTCTTCAGAAGCTCCCCGGTTCTTGCTTCCTCTACCCTTTGAGACAAAACTCTCAGTGATCTCAGACAAGACATGTTTTGTTCCTATTTGGGACTCACCCTCACCATTCAGATAGGAACAAATGGGGCAGGCAGCCATGGAGCTGCGTATGGCCCCAGGCTCCTGGGCCTGCTACTGTACACCTGAGGCCATGGTACTCTCCAGACCTTGTGCTCAGGGCAGCAGCTTACCCCAAACCATGGGACATCCTAGTCTTGATGCATCTGGGGGACATCCTGCTCTTGCGTCTGGGGGACATCCTAGTCTTGATGCATCTGGGGACATCCTGGTCTTGCAGCACTGCTGTGTCCTGCTACCATACAGGCACCCAGAAGGTAGAGCCAGGAGGTTGCTGGGGATAAGGGCTGACTACCAAGGCCTAGTGTGGCCTTGGTAATACTAACTCTAACCCTCTTAGAGAAAGTGTCCCACAGCCCATTGGTGGTGATTTCTGACAAAGTGCCCTTCTGACTCCCAACCAGGGACACTGCAGGTTCGCCTCCTTGGCTGTGAACAGCTGTTGATAGCTGTACCTGGGCGTTCCCCCATGGCTGTCCTGGCAGGTAGCTCTTCGGAGGGCTGGCTCCGAACCAGGTCCAGGCAGCATCGTGGTGGAGGAGAGCTGGCCAGTGAGTAAGGAGGAGCCATGGAAGATGGTAGGGGTCCCTGCTCTAGACATGCTCTGAATCCCAGCCTTACTACAGGTGAGGTATTGGCTGTACTGAAGGTTGACAACCGTGTTGTGGGCCAGACAGGATGGGCACAGGTGGCTGAGAAATCCTGGGACCAGACTTTTATCATCTCCTTGGATCGAGTAAGGCTGGCTTTTGTATGGTCAGGATTAGCTGTGGGCTGCAGGGAGGGAGCCGTGGTGGGGGCTGATACCAACCCCACTTCCTTAGACTGGTCTTCCCCACACAGGCCCGTGAATTGGAGATCGGGGTTCACTGGCGGGACTGGCGGCAGTTGTGTGGTGTGGCCTTCCTGAAGCTTGAGGACTTCCTCGACAATGCCTGTCACCAGCTTTCTCTCAGCCTGGTGCCACAAGGAAGGCTCTTTGCCCAGGTTCCCTCTCACCCCCGACCTCTGGCAGACAGTTAGTTGAGGACATGGGTCAGTGGGTAAAGTGTGCTGGCTGTGAAAAGTCCCTAGCATTTATGTAAAAACTAGGTGTGGTGGGTGCTTGACTATAACTTAACTGCTGGCTAGACAGAGACAGTTGGGTCCCCAAGGCTTGCTGGCCAGCCATTCTAGCTCAAACAGTGAGTTTCATGTTCAGTGAGAGACCTGTCTCAAAAAATAATGCGGACACCCCATGTCTACCTCTACCTGCATATATATTTGCATATGTAAAGACTGACATCCCATGTACATGTGGGAGCTGAGACACGGAGACAGTTCCACAAACAGAGCTACAGAGCTCACATCTGTACCCTGACTTTGCCCTGCCTCAAATGACACCTTGAATAAGTGCCTCTTCTCTGGGCCTCGGTTTCTCTACTGGCACCAGTGAAGATGTGTAGTCCTTGGAGTTTTGCCTTTTATGATAGTGTCATTCTGTGATACAACAGACCAAAAGCATCTTACGGGTTTGAGCCTATCTTGAAGGAAGTTAGGGCAATAACTTAAGTGGGAACCCAAAGCAGAAACCATAGAGAAACCCTGCTTGCTACTTTCCTGCCTTCCTCACAAGCTCATGCTTGGCTAGCTTTCTTTCTTTTTTTAAAATAATTTATTTATATGCACTGGTATTTTGCCTACTGGTATGTTATAGTTACAGATAGTTGTGAGCTTTGGCTAGCTTTCTTTTTTAAAAAAACTATTATTTTTTATGTGAATTGGTGTTTTTACCTGCATGTGTAAGGGTGTCAGATCTTGGAATTACAGAGAGTTGTTAGCTGCCATGTGGATGCTGGGAATTGAACTCAGGTCCTCTGGAAGAACAGTCAGTGCTCTTAACTGCTGAGCCATCCCTCCAGCCCCTGGCTAGCTTTCTTACATAGCCTGGTACTAACTGCCTAGGAATAGTGCTGCCCACAGTGGGCTGGACCCTCCTATCTCAATTAATAATTAAGACAGTCCCTTGAGATGTGCCCACAGGCATTTCTAGGCATTTCCTCTCAGTGACTCTGGCTGTTATGTTGACAGTTAAAGCAAGCTAGATTGAGATCGAGAGCTGGGTGCTGGGGGCCTAGATGGTAGGGTTAGAAGATGACCAGCTTTGTTCATGTCCCTTTAGGTAACCTTCTGTGACCCTGTCATTGAAAGGAGGCCTCGCTTGCAGAGGCAGAGACGCATTTTTTCTAAGCGTAGAGGTATGGAGGGGTAGGGATTGTGTGAGGGGAGGAGTGGTCTAACCCTGGGATGGGGCGGGACTGAGCTCCCTCCATCTGCCTCCCCTCCTCTAGGCCAGGACTTCCTGAGGGCTTCCCAGATGAACCTCAGCATGGCAGCCTGGGGACGCCTGGTTATGAGCCTGCTGCCCCCTTGCAGCTCACCAAGCACAGTCAGTCCCCCAAAAGGGTGCCCCCCAACTGCAGCCTATGGGACCTCCAATTCCACTTCCCCCAGGTGAGCTGCCTGGCCCAGACTGTACTCTGTGGTTTCTGTCCATCAATGCTCTATGATGGTTTGCATTCTCTGGCTCTCCCTCTGAACCTCTGTTCTTTAGGCCATGCCCCTCCGACCTCCATCTGTGGGGCTCAGACAGCTCTTACTTTTTTGTGGGGGAGGGGGATTCTGAGACAAAGTTTCTCTGTGTAACAGCTTTGGCTGTCCTGGAACTCACTTTGTAGAGCAGGCTGGCCTCAAACTCACTGCCACCTGCCTCTGTCTCCCAAGTGCTGGGATTAAAGGTATACAGCACTACTCAACTGACATCTACTTGTTACAGTAATTTCCCGCCCATGAAGACCTTCTCAGAAGACATGAAACCTCCACCCAAACCCCCTCGTCTCTATCTGCCTCAAGAACCAGCTTCCGACACTCCTGTAAGGGATTGTAGAGGTGGGGGCAGACCCAGAGGCTGGAGGGCCAGCATGTCAGCTCTGTCCTGAACCCCACTGTCCTCACAGTGTACCAAACGCCCCCACATGGACCCTAGAACTGGAATAGTGCCCACCCTGGCAACCTCACCCACCAGGTACTCAATGGCTTGTATTCATTTAGGTCTTTTATTTGTTTTTTAAGATGTGTTCTGGTGTGTGCCTGCACATGTGCATGGACTTTGTTGGGAGTCAATCTGAGGCCTGGACTCATTGTTTCTGCTACTGTGTTTGCTGCTCACAAACTCCTCTGTCTTTGCCTCCCTCCTGTGTCACCTTAGGAGTGCTGGGGCTAGAGTTTCAGATGTGAACCAGCCACTGAGTCTGGCTTTTCTTTTAATATTTATTTTTATGTGAGTTGGTGTTTTGTCTGCATGTATAACTGTGTAAGGCTGTCAGATCTTGGAATTACAGATAGTTGTTAGCTGCCATGTGGATGCTGGGAATCGAACTCAGGTCCTCCAGAATAACAGTCAGTGCTCTTAACCGCTGAGTCATCTCTGCAGCCTGAGTCTGGCTTTTCTTTCTTTTTTTTTTTTTTTTTAAAAAAAAAAAAAAAAAAAAAAACTTTATTTATTTGCCTTGGTGTTTGCCTGGAACTGGAACTACAGACAGTTGTTAGCTGCCATGTGGGTGCTGGGAATCAAACTCGGGTCCTCTGGAAGAGCAGAGGGTGCTCTTAACCGCTGAGCCATCTCTCCAGCCCCAAGTCTGGCTTTTCTAAAGTGGATTCTAGACATGGAACTTAAGCCATTTCACCTGCCTGAGATACTCTTTTTAAAATAAGGCTTTATTGTGTAGCCCAGGCTGCCCTTAAAACTTGTGATTTTCCTGCCTCTGTGGTCTGAGGGCTGGTATTACAAGTGTGCACCATCACTCATTGTACCTGTCCATTGATGCCTCAGTCCCTGGCTCCTTGAGTACACAAACTGGCTTGCTCAATGCCTTCCATATGTGCTGAATGCAGTTTTAAAATTCCAGCCATGGGGACAGGCTATGCTGTGACAGGAAGGTCTGACCTCAGTCCTATTCAGCCTCTTGCACCCTTTCTCTCTTGCAGGAAACCCCCCCGACTTCAGGACTTCCGATGCTTGGCTGTGCTGGGCAGGGGACACTTTGGGAAGGTAGTGGTCTGAGGGTGGTGCGGTGGAGTTAGTGGGTGGGCGAGCTTCAGCACACTAGTTGGGAGATGCTGGGATGTAGGGGTGCTGAGTGGGGAGGTGAAGGCTCTCTGTCCTGTCCATCTGAAGTATAACTCTTTCTGGTCCCCAGGTCCTCCTCGTCCAGTACAAAGGAACAGGAAAATACTATGCTATCAAGGCCCTAAAGAAGCAGGAAGTGCTGGGCCGGGACGAGGTTGACAGGTGTGTGACTGAGAAGTAGCTGACCCTGGAGGAACTTAGGTGGCTGGCCTGGGCTCCAGAAGGCAGCTCAAGATCCCAGGGCCAGGCTCAGGTTCTCTTTTGGGGAAAGCGCTCACATCTTTTAGTACCACAGGCTGCTCTTCTATAAATAGGACTGTGATAGTTCTACAGGATTTGTTTTGTTTTGTTTTTTGAAGACAGGGTTTCTCTGTGTAGCCCTGGGTTGTCCTGGAACTCACTCTGTAGACCAGGCTGGCCTGGAACTCAGAGATTGCCTGCCTCTGCTTCTCCATCTTGGGATTAAAAGCGTGCACCACCACACATGTTTAGTTTTGCAAGTTTAAACCTTCTCTATGTGCAAACAACCGACTTGCCCTCTTAGCTCTTTGATTACCCATCCAGCCGGAGGTGCTGTGTGGGGGTCAGGGCACAGCCCATGGAGGTGCCATCCCTTCCTCTCATCCTTGCTGGCAGCTTATATTGTGAGAAGCGGATCCTGGAGGCTGTGGGTCGCACAGGGCACCCCTTCCTGCTCTCCCTCCTTGCCTGCTTCCAGACCTCCAGCCATGCCTGCTTTGTTACTGAGTTTGTGCCCGGAGGAGACCTCATGCTGCACATCCATGAGGATGTCTTTCCTGAGTCCCAGGCCTGGTAGGTTCCCTGGATACTTGGCACTTGCTCCCTTGGGGTAGGGGTTACCCGGCAGATAGCACAGGGTTGGAGGAGCCTTGGTGGAACTCTTACATGAGGATTGTTTGTGTAGCTGTGGATGGGATCTGTCATCACAGTTTTGTAAGATTGTTGCAGGGATGAAAGCCATATTTGTAAACTTTCCAGCTCAGGATGGCAGCTGGAGTTGCCCACCATGCCCTAGCTGTCTGACTCAGCATATCAGCTCTGACTAGGGTGTATGACTCTGAGCCAGGTCAGATCCTCATTTTATTGTATGTATGACTATGCCTGGCCATGTGCAAGAGTGCAGGAGCCCTCAGTGGCCAGCAGAGGGTGCCAGATCTCCTGGAGTGGGAATGACAGGCAGCTTTGAGCCACCTGATAAAGGAACTTGGTTCTAGGAACCAGATTCAGGTTGTCTTCAAGATTAATACTCTCTCTTAAATCCTAGGCCATCTCCAGCCTTTCAGATTCTGATTTGAGTAAAAGCCATGATGGTTATCTCCCACAAGCTGCTGGGAGATGCCAATACAGAGCACTGAACCCAGGGCTTAGTGTATGCCAGGCAGGTGCTCTACCATGCAGATACATCCCCAGCCCTCTGTGTTTCCTTTTCTGTTTATTTTGTTTTGAAAGAGGGTTTTACTATATAGACTGGGCTGGCCTCAAACTTTCTATCCTCCTGTTTCAGCCTCTCAAGTAGCTGAGATTACAGGTCTATATTACTAGGACCCAGTGGCCCCTGCCATAGTTGGGCCCAGGAAGGACAGGACATTAGCCTAGCATTGGGATTGCCTTAGGCCCTTCCGGCCCAGGAACCATGTTAGTTTGTCCAGTCTCATCCATGCCTGCATCTGGCCAGGACCTTCTAGTGCCTCCTAGTGCCTGGCCTGAATTCTCCCTGTACCATTCTTCAGCTTCTACCTGGCCTGTGTGGTCCTGGGGCTGCAGTTCCTACATGAGAAGAGGATCATTTACAGGTGATCTCGCCTGGGAGATCCTAGGGTGGACCTGGGTGGGCATTGCTCTTCCCCTGTGCTTCTGTTGTGCCCTGGACTGAGCCCTTTTCAGCCCCTTTGATCTGCGCCCCTCTGCCACCAGAGATCTGAAGTTGGATAACCTACTGCTGGATGCCCAGGGCTTCCTGAAGATTGCAGACTTTGGACTATGCAAGGAAGGTGGGGCCCTGTCCTGGGATCGCATCCTCTCGCCTTGCCCAGGCTTGTGGGAAATCAACCCACTTATGGGTATGGGTATCCAGGCTCCCCATCTGCTGGCCTTAATTCCTGACCAGGACCCTTGTTTTGGAGGACAGCTGAGAATGCTGGCTCCTCCCAGTCTGTAGCTGGTCAGAGGATCTATGGTTAGGACTAACGAGGACATTTGCTCTACTCATGAGGTCAACAGACTGAGCTTTCTCATATTGTCCCTCCTGGCTGCATAATGACCTTGGCCTAGAGTCTACAGGACACAGCAGACCTTGTGAATGGGTATCATAAAAGGCTGGCACAGATTAATAAATATGTATCTACATACATATGATATGTATGTATATGCATTGTGAGTTTTGACCTATCTGGTCTCACATATACCAGGTAAGTGCTTGACCACTGAATCACACCTCCATCTCTGGCCCTTATTTATTTTTTTTTCTTTCAAGACAAGGTTTTTTTATATAACAGCTCTGGCTGTCTTGGACTCACTCTGTAGACAAGGCTGGTCCTGAACTCACAGAGATCCAACTCCCTCCGCCTCCTCAGTGCTGGGATTAATGGTGTGCTCCCCACCACCTGTTGATGTTTTAATGTTTTTGTGTTCCCCAGCCACTCCCTTCCCTTCAGAAAACTGCAGGCTTCCTCTGTACATCAGTCAATGATGGCGTAGAAGGAGAAACTGAAATTGGGCTGGAAAAATATCAATTATTAATTTGAAAAAAGAAACTCCAAAATAGTGTGTATGGGCATTTTGCATGCATGTATGTCTGTGCACCAGATGCCTGCCTAGCGCCTGTGGAGGCTCTAAGATATCCTGAACTACTTACAGACAGTTGTAAGCCAGTATGTGGGTGCTGGAAATTGAACTCAGTCTTTCCTTAACTGAGCCATCTCTCCAGCCCCCCCCCATTGATTCTTATAACCACATGGGCTATAGTGAGCGAGCCAGACTCGAGCAGGCATTGCTGTGGCTGTTGATTTGCAGGGATTGGCTTTGGGGACCGAACAAGCACTTTCTGTGGTACTCCAGAGTTCCTGGCCCCCGAAGTTTTGACTCAAGAGGCTTATACTCGGGCTGTGGACTGGTGGGGGCTGGGCGTGCTGCTCTATGAGATGCTAGTGGGTGAGGTAAGTCCTGGAGTGGGGCTTCTAGGGTCTGGGGGGGGGGCAGTGGGATGACACATATGGCTGGTTGTGCCTCCTTCACAGTGCCCATTCCCGGGGGACACAGAAGAGGAGGTGTTTGACTGCATCGTTAATGCGGATGCCCCATATCCCCACTTTCTGTCAGTTCAAGGGCTTGAGCTCATTCAGAAGGTGAGTCCCAAGGTCCCGGCTTATGACTTGTGTGCTCTCTGATACCATCTTGGGGCCCTATAGCAGCATGGCTCTAGCTGGGTACTTGTAGGTTAGCCAGCACCTGGAGTGGCAAGCCCTAAGTTCACACATAGCCTGCTTTCTGCCAGCTCCTCCAGAAGTGCCCAGAAAAGCGTCTAGGGGCAGGAGAGCAGGATGCAGAGGAGATCAAGGTTCAGCCATTCTTCAGGGTAAGTAGCCAGGACTCAGCAGTCCCCATTGCCTGTTGAGGTTGGAGGGCTGGGTGACCCCTGGGTTCTGCTGTTCTCACCTTCTTGGATTCCTCTCCCCTTGTTCTTAGAGCACCAACTGGCAGGCCTTGCTTGCTCGCACTGTCCGGCCGCCCTTTGTGCCTACTCTCTGTGGCCCTGCAGACCTTCGCTACTTCGAGGGGGAGTTCACCAGCCTGCCTCCCACCCTGACCCCCCCAGCACCCCGGAGGTCTCTCACTGACCGCCAACAGGCTGCTTTCCGGGACTTTGACTTTGTGTCTCAGCAGTTCCTGGAGATCTGAGGGTCTCTTGGCCCCTCTGCCTCCCTCTGCCAGACTGTGAGAACTGTTTGTCCATGTGCCCAAGGCCAAGGTGTTAAACCAATGTGTGGTGTTGCAAGTAGTGACCATGGGGTGCTGCTACAGGCTTTCCTCGGCGTTACTGGGTGAGCTATGGCTCTAACCTTTCTACTTCCTGGCAGTGCCCAGATCAGGGAAGACCCCACAGCAGGACCAGGACGGTTTGTCTTTTTTAATTCTTGCCTTTATAGAGTATTAAATTAATAAAACTGTACATTCGAGGTAGCCAGGCCAGGGGTTGTGGTGAAGTCCGGGTTCTCTGTGTCAAGCCCTCCCCCCATCCCCACTTATGTCCCTTTCTTCCGTGTCTTCCTCATAGGGGTTCTGTCTGATGCTCTGCTGGGAGCTGGAGGCCCTGGGAAGGAGTGAGGAGCTCAGGCTAACTGGCCTGACCCCTAGTGGCACAGCCTCTGGTTTTTAGGCACAATGGCAGCCTTCTCTTCAGTAAGCCTAGACAGCCTGGCTGCTGCCTTCCTCCTCTTCTTCAGCCCAGAGGGTCTCCCAGGGCCCAGAGGGCCACCCACAGAAAAAGTGGGCCAGGTTTCGAGTCAGGCCTCGGTCAAAGGGGTTGCTGCTGCGCTGGCGGAGGTAGACAATTCGGTGGGAGGATATGAACTCCCAGGTAGTGGTATTGCTGGCCACCAGGTAGAGGTGTGAGGCCAGGAGCAGGCTGACCACCAGTGAGAAGAAGGAAAGCAGCAGGAAGGTGGTAAACAGGAGCCCGGTAGACCGTAGCCAGAGCCCCCATGGCTGGAAGAACCGCAGGCCAGACCTAGGGGACAGGGATAGGGGAGCTAGGGCAATGCAGAGTCGGCGATACGTGAGCACCTATGTGCACGCTGTCCACATTCCCTGATGCACCTACCATGCCAGGTACAGGCCCCAGAGGAGAACCACCAGCTGCAGAGCTAGGTAGGCCACAAAGAGCGGGTGGTTGCGTTCACCCACACAGTTCTCCATCCAGGGACAGTGGTGGTCATACCGGCGGACGCAGCGGCGGCAGTCACGACAGTGTCGGGCTCGTAGGGGCTGCTGTGGACACAGACGGGAGTCCAGGGTCAATGCTGGCTCCCACTGTAGGTTCTGAGAGGGCTGAAGGTCCCACTCAGGTCCTAAATTTGGGAGGCCTTCCTGGAGGAGAGGCAAGGCCAAGGTGGTAGGGCACCAAGGCAAGGAGTCTTAATTTGGTCCTATTCCTCCCACAAGAATGTGTGTGTATCACCCACCAGCACCAAGCAGTATCTGCAGCGTCGAAGTGGGATAGCCTGAGGAACCATGGCTGTCTGTTCCTCCTTGGGCTCCTCCTGAAAATGAAAGGGTATAAGATGAGGGAGGGGTCCTGTTGGGAGGCAGACTACATGGGGGCATCTCTCATAGGAACCACTTGGTTCTGGATGTGCAGGACTTGGGGCCTAGCCCATGTTTAAGGGAGGTATGTACAAAATAGAGTACTGGATACTTAGTGGCCTTTGCAAGGCCTTTGTCCTCACTTGGGTCTTGATGATTTCCTCATAGGATGAAAAAAATATAGGATGAGAAAGAGGCTTCACCAAGATGCCCCACAACGTAAGCAACTCAGAGCTTCATACAGACACATTTCTGAGGTTTTATTTCCCTGTTGGCCCAAGGAGGGGTTTGGACCTCAGGGCCCCTGGTTACCTGAGGTTGTGGCTGAGTAGTCACATAGCCCGGGTCCATGAGTGACACAGCCAGATAGAGCAGCAGAGAGCCCAAAACCAGGAGCAGGAAGGTGAGGGGCAGGAACAGCTCTCCTTGCTCTTCCCATTGGCGTAGCTCTGGAGAAGCCAGAGGACAGTGAGGTCCACAGCAGGAGGGGAAGGGGAAGAGTCAGCCATAAAGAGGGAGGAACTAGGAGGCCCAGATGCTGGCTAGGGAGCCCAGACTAGCATGTTTAAGCCCATAGTGGTGAATGAGGATTCTGGAGAAGTGGAAGATGTGAGAGATCCTGGAGACGCTGGGCAAGCTGAGCCTAGACAACTCTACTATACTCAGTTGAAAGAGATGTCTCAGCGGTTAAGAGCACTGACTGTTCTTCTGGAGGACCTGAGTTGGATTCCCAGCATCCACATGGCAGCTAACAACTGTAATTCCAAGATCTGACACCCTAACACAGTTATACATGCAGGCAAAACACCAATTCACATAAAATAAAAAAATATATATATATTAAAAAAAATCGAGCTGCTGATTCCTGGTGTGGAAAAAGGGCAAAGGCAGTGGAGAAGGCTGACTGCCTCGGTGGTGGGGGCTATTGCTTTGGGTCGGGAACCCTTGGTAGGGGTTGCTGGAGGAAATAACAGGGAAAGGGGGTGGAGAAGTACTACCAAAGGAAGATGGTGAGCCTACTCTGGTTTTCTTTTGGGCAGTTAAGACTTCTCAGAGGATTTGGAGAGTTGTGCAAAAAGCCAGTCTTTGAATCTAGTTGATTTCTTAGCCTTATTTAGGAAGAGGTTGGGAGGCAATTTCTGGGAATGATGGGGCCTCTAGGCGGTCCTAGGATTTTATGGTTAATGGTAGTCTTTAGATGGATATATGTTGGCGACAGGAAAATCCTGGGATTAATTAGGGACCAACTTGGGTATCAGACAGAATAGAAAGCTCCTGGACCGACAGATGAGAAAGACATTTGAGGAACTGGCAGAGATGGGAGTGAATCTCAATGAATCTGAGGATTAGGGAGACCGGATGAGACCCACTCGAGGGGAACCATGAAGGATCGGATGGGCTCGGGGTTGCGCGGTGTCCGGCTCACCGGTGTCGTTCAGGAAGAGCACCAGCGTGATTCCCCAGGTCAGCACGGTGTGCCCAGTCCGCACCAGCACCCCAGGGTTGAGCAGCGCCCCGAGAGCCATGGCCTTATCCCAGGCTTCAGCCCACACGGAAGAAGCGCGCGGAAGGAGGGGCCGAGGAGCAGAGAGAGGGAGCAGCAGCGTGACGATTGGTGGCTCCGCATTGTGGGCGGGACCCTGGCGGCTCAGGGAGGCTGTCTATTGGGTGGAAGCCTTGGCCCCTCAGGCCAACAGGTGCCAGAGGAGGCCGGGGGCGGGGCCGGCGCGTGCACTGACCGTAACTCCATAACTCCGCCCCCCACCACCGCCGTGGGCCAGGTAACTTTGCAAAGGCCTGGAGGAAGCCTCGAAGGCCCCTCCGCCGTCTCCGCATGCGCGTACAGGCCTGTCTTTGGTCCTCCCCCAAGGCTACCCCCTCCAAGACACAGATCCCATCTATGATGCCCGGAGTCCATGCTGTGCTTGCTTGCAGGGGTGATTGGCAGGGCTTGCACGAGGGTACACCTTGATGACACAACACACTTGCCTCGTATTCGTTTTTTGTATATTGCAAACGGATGATGGGAAAGAGAAGAGTTCTGGTGCGGATTCTGGACACGCATGGCCCGCTTGGTGTCAGAGGTATAGCATATCCCATGCCTTTTGAGGCAAGTTACTGAACTTGTCTGATCTGCTTTCTGTCTCTCAATGCGTTAGCGGTAGTTACCCGTGTCTGAGGCAGGGGCTTGTCACCCCAGTTACCACCTGCTAGACTTTCTCATGTCCCTAGAACCTTCCCATTCAGCTGACCGCCATCTGATGATTGCCCTTTCCAACCCCATCCCCGGTATCCATGCTGTTGATTTGTTTTGGACAACAAAATATTCCCTTTTTGTGTAGGGGAAGAGACTTCCAATCCAAAGGGTCAATGTGGTTCTGGGAAG
>PVIH01024697.1:0-22195 GCA_004025045.1 Sigmodon hispidus | reverse complement strand
TCAATCTCCCCAAGGACCCAGCAATACCACTTCTGGGTGTATACCCTAAAGAGGCACATTCACACTCCAAAGGTATTAGCTCAACTATGTTCATAGCAGCATTTTTTGTAATAGCAAGAACCTGAAAACAACCTAGATGTCCCTCAACTGAAGAATGGATTAACAAACTGTGGTACATCTACACAATGGAATACTACTCGGCAGTAAGAAAAAATTATATCCTAAATTTTGCAGGCAAATGGATGGATTTGGAGAATATCCTCCTGAGCTAGGTATCACAAACTCAGAAAGATAAACAGGGGATGTACTCACTCATTAGTGGTCTCTAAACAAACAAACAAGAAAAAAAGCCAAGCATGCCCAAGCTACAAACCACAACCACTGAACAGCTTGGGATCAGAAACACCCTGGACTGACCCTTCGGACCCCACTCCAACTATAGGAACACTTGACTCACTCTTGAGGGAGAGGGGACAAAACTGGATTTGGCCAGGAGTAGAGACTGATCCAAGCATTGTTGGGTCAGTAGGACCATAGGACTGTCTGCTTCCTGCCCAGGGAGGGGATGGGGAGTTGTGGAGAAGAAAAATATCCTGATGTGGTGGGAGGTGGAAGGGACCTTGAATAAGGATATACAGGGATGGAAAAAATAATTCAGAGGGACAGCTGAACACAAAGTAAATATATGTGTAGCAATCTTAAAAAAAAAAGACACTTATCGGAAAGAAAGAGTACAAGTACTTTCAAATTTAACTTATATTCTGCAAATACTTCTCTTCACATGAGAGGTGCTCAAGTGACAAAAAACGTTCCATTTGAAATTAGACATTTAGTTTTTATGACCAAAGCTTACATATTTCATCCAATGAATTTACAGTGCTTAATAATACTTCATCACTTTCATTCCTGATAATGTTGAAATAATATGCTTTATATATATATTTACATATATATATCTGGAATGTATGCTGTTTTTTAGCTAATGAATGAATTTTTTCATGAAGACTTTAGTCCAATTGGTACTGCAAAGATTAAAGAGTGACAGTATTAAAACTCAGTTGTCAGGAAAAAAAACCATCAAACAGTAAAAACAGGGGAAGAAAAAAAATTCTTTAATGAATTCATAATATTTTGAAAACCATATATATTTCTAGATTATGCACTGTTTTGTGTTTTCTAAATATATAAAAATTTATTGGTGGTTCTAATCACTACTGTTATGTACTTTAACTGGCCTTTCTGGGAGTGGGGTAACACTATTTTTAGTTGACACTTATTAAATTGAAAGCATGTCTGGAATTGAACTTAGTATCATAACCAAACAAAACCGAACCCCAAAATGTTAGAGTTAGATATCCCTAGCATATAAAAAGTAGCAGGGAAAAAATGACTAGAAACTACAATCTCAACTGGTCAGAAGTGGATGCTGTAATATTTGTAGCCAGAAGGAGTGAAGTTGGTTAAAATATCCTGGCAAATAAACCATTTTTTTTTTATTTAAAAATCTCAAACATTTTTCAAAATCATTCTTCAAGCATAGTACAGCTCAGCTATATGATTTATAGTTATATGCATTGAATTTATTTTTCATAGTTAATCCATTATTCTCCTACTAGTACACATGACTTAACACAATGAAGCTTATTGCATACACCAGCCAGGAATCTGAGCTGAGCTGTTCACGTAGCATCCGTTCTCATTGCACAAAATCAGGGTGCGCTAAGGAGACCCCTTCCTTTCTCTCTTTTAAGAAGCCAGGGGTAATGTTATCACACATATAATAATATCATCATCACACTGTTCTTACAGATGAAACTATATGATAGCACCGCTGTGAGAAGTTGGCAGAAAATTATAGTACTGCTTTGAACTCTGGTGTTTTCTCTTTTGTTGGATATCAATGAGAAGGAAGTGTTGGGTTGCATATAAGAATTCTACACTTAGATTCTTTTCTGTCCATTTCTACCTTCATTATCTTAAACAAGTAATTTCATGTCTTAGTTTTCCCATCATCAGGACAATACCTTGACCATAGGAATATTGATTGATTTGGGATTTAGTCAGTAGATATTTGTCAAACAATCTGCTATTTGCCAGATATTTTGACAAACCCTGTGTATAAAGAATTGGTAGAAAGTTAGGTTTCTATCTTTTTGAAGCTCATATTCCAGTGGAGAGAATAGAGATTGTTCAATCAATGGATTCTGTGGCACATGTCCAAGAGAACAAATTTATAGTCTATCATTATTTTATGTTATAAGGATGTAATGGTTCACATGTATAAGATACATAATATAATCATGAGTGATACTTATTCATCTCTTGTTTTTGGATTTATTCAGTATTTTTTAAGAGAAGCAGATATATCTTACATGGTATTTTTAACGCATTTCTACAAGCACAAAGTATAGTAATTCATTTCACAAATATTATGTACATTAAAGTTTTAAAGGTCTAAAGTGTTAGTCTATTAGAATTAAACTTAATTTTGTGCTGAGAATAGGTAATAAAGTTAAAATGGAGGTTAATTGTGAGATCCTTTACTACTTAAAAAACTATAAAATGTATACTATATGAGCTACAAGAATTTGAAAGTGAACAGATGACCAAGGCACAGGTTTTAAACCTTAAATTATATAATCAAATTAAAACAGTGAAGGATGGATATTAAGATTAAAATAATTAAAATAAATCTAGATTTTGTGTTCAGGAGAAAACGTGAGATTTATGTCTTTCCCTCCTTTTTATCCTTTTGTCATGTGTATGTGTCTGTGATGTGCATGCATGTGTGTATGGATGTTCACATATGTGAGTGTGTAGGTCCATGTGCATACCTATATGCAGGACCAGTGTTGGTATTGGAATTCTTCTTTGATTTGTATGCTTTAAGGCAGGGTCTTTCTTATTCAAATCTAAAGTTCAAAGAGAATAACAATGCTGTCACTGGAGTGCTCGCTACAGGGACCCCAGCTCTTTCTGATGAGGCTGGAATTACAGGTGAACTGTTATGCCCACATGGCATTTACATGGGGTCTGGGTATCAGAACTCTTGTTCTATTACTTACTTTGTAAGTATTGTAACTGCTGAGCTATCCCCACAGCCCTACACTGTTAAATTCCAGTCCCTATGATGTGTTTTATTGTTTAGAATTGAATTATGAGGAGTTGAAAAACATGTTATACACAAAAGATTTGAATTCTTACAGGGTTTCCATATTAAGACATTTTTGGAATTGTACATTTATCTTAAAATATTTATAAATCTTATGATTTTATTATTTAAAAATTGAAAAATATTTACACCCACAAAAAGTTATAAATATTTTTTAATTTTATACTTTTTGGCTTATGTGTCAGACATATTACTAGCTAGCTCTTTCTTCATAATTCAACACATTTTCATTAATCTACCTGTGGCCTTTAATTCACCTGAGTCCTACATGCTTCTTGGATGGCTAGAAGGAGTCTGATTTACTCTGCCCTCCTTTTACCTGTCTCTACTCTGGTTTCTTCACCCACTTCTATACTGCTCTACATAGGCCAAAACAGCCCTTTATTTACAGAAGTACATACAGAGAACAAACCCACCACACTTCCTCTTTTTTGTCTAATCAAAAAGGAAGGTTTCAATTTCAATATAGCAAAACTACATACAACAGAACAGCTATCAAGCAAGATTTACAGTCACAATATCCAGTCTATTTGTATAACAAAATTAAAGAAAATATTTTATTATCTATTTTATCCTATGAGTCTAAGATTTCCTATCTAACATACTTATTAAAACAACTAAGGAAAATTATACTGATAGCTATTAAACCTTCAACCACATCAAAGACCACAGAAGGAAATAATATTACCCAAATAAACAGGAAGTGCAAGCAACTTCCAAAATCTAGAAACAACAGAGATGATACCGGTCTGCCTGGATAGTCACCCAGAGTTCTTCTGTAACATTGGGGCATCATCTTCTGCCTATAGGCCCAAAGTCACTGGCATACTTTTCACTGATGCAAGAAATCTGGCATAGTCTGTCAGTCACTTCTCTTTGTGTCTGAAGGATGTATGACAATTTTCTCAGAAAAGCAAGAATCTGAAGGACCATCTTGGCTTGTTCTGCCAAAGTTCAAAGGTCACTTTCTTATGAAACCTGCATGTCCAGTTTATACAGCATTATCAAGCAGTCAATACAAGAACAGTATCTTGTCCAGTGGCTAACTGTTGCCACAAAGTAAATTCCACATGAAGTTTCTTCAGTGCCCATCATTCTCTTGAAATACATTGCTGCTACCAAGAGCCGACCTGTCTTACTGTCCAGAAATGTCTAAGTTCTTAAAGTATTTTAAATGCCATATTCTGCATGTCTTTGAAGTGTTTGAAGACTACCTACCTAAGTGAAATATATCTTTGTATACCTACCAAAAAAACTTAACATGACTATAAGTTTGGTTATCATAGAGGTCTATTAATTGCATTTCTTACATATTACAATTTAAAATGAGTTACATAAACATCATACCTCAAATAAGAGTAGAAAAGTACATACAGCATAAAATTGACCTTAAATTTGTATCAATAAACCAAAATCCATCTATCCCTTTAAATAATTTCTATATTATATTCTCCCCCCTTTTCTTAGAAAGAGATTAACTATGAACATTAACCATTTATAATTAAAACAAACATTAATGAGCAATATTTTGGGAATTTGGGTATAGCTTTCTTTCTTTTACTACTTCCTGCTGATTAAGGTGCACTGACAATCTTATGAGGGTCCTGAGCTTGAATGGGTCAGCTTAATTGGCATCTGGAAACTGATCTTCCCATCAGAGAATTTTTAGATGACCTTGGCAAATAAAACCACATTTCCCTGGAAACAATCCACAGGTTTTGATCTTCTTTGGAAACAAAAGCAGAAACTCTTCCCAAGCAACATATTCTTATAAACAGATTTCAAAGTCAAGATATTTTTAAAATATATGTTTGTTTAACTTAGTATCCTTTGCAATCAATTTTCTTTCTTCAGTTAGCTCATTAAAAGTTAAAAAATTAAAAGAAAACACAATGATAATCATAATCCAGACTGTATATTCTCCATTTCTATGTAGCTTATTATATTTTTGTTCTCTGTTTCTCTTGTTTAGGGCTTTCCTCTGCTCTCTTTCTTTTCTCTCTGAAGCCTATGTATGTTTTACACACATTATAACATGTTTAAAGGTCTTGTGAGTCTAAATCTGTTTTATCAAGAATCCTTAATCATTTTCTAACCAGGAGAGCTTTTAAAATGCTAGGATCACTGTGATTACTGACTCCGCCCCTTTTGGCAGCATTTCAATATGGCAGAGGTACCTGCTGTATCTCTGCTCACTGCCTGCAAACAGAGCATACCCAAGAAAATGCATCTACCAAAAAACTGTTTTTGACTCTGTTCCTTTTCTGTTCATTATAAGCAGAAACCTTAAATCAGTCACATGCAGTTTGTTGTTTATACTAAGTCTTTTGTGAGATGTACAGGTTTAAGTTGCCTGCCTTGGACCTGCCTGAACACCACAGCTTCTCTATACCAAGACACAATTCAGCTATATGATTCAAAAACCACTTTTGGTTCTGTTTCTATGCTATAGAGTGCTTTTTAAGCTTCTTAAACTTTCTCAGACCTTATGAGCGTGTTCTGGGCCTATGTTGGGATGCCATCTGTTATATATTATTTCCTGCCCCATTTGAGCCAGAGGTCTGATCGGCCCATGGCAGCTTTTATCCCTTAAAAATGACTCAGAAGCTTATATTAATTACATACTGTTTGGCTTATGTCTCAGACACATTACTATCTAGCTCTTTCATCTTAATTCAACCTATTTTCATTAATCTACCTAGCCACATGGCCATGCCCATGGCCCTTAGCTCACCTGGGTCCTATATACTTCTTGGGTAGCTGGATGGAGTCTAAGTTATAAATATTTTTGAAGCACATATATCATTGAAATTTACTGACTTTTCTCTATTAAATCACAACCAACTTTGAGTATTTGGTGTACTTGTGTGCATTTTGATTTACTCCTTTATTCTCCAGGTATTGCATAGACAGTATTTTGAGTTAGATACTTGTCATTCTTTGTCCTTCCCTTACAGTTTTCTGTCACTGGTATCTTCTACACAAAATGTACCGAAATATACTGGAAGTTGTTTCATGAAAACTACTGTCAGTTTTTTTTCTTATTCCTATGCTATTTTTAAGACATATAAATTCTTCTAATTGTTAAGTCAATGTTGATTTTTTTTTGTGATCTATTTTCCTATAGTCAGGTTGGTACATTTAATAGATACACAGTTGATTTCCTTTGTTTTCTATGACCTAAAAATATGATAATAATATTAAATACATTTTCTTTGCTAATGGGAGGATTTTTTCCAGACTGTAGTTTTAGATGTAGAATTTCATGATTTATGTAGCACACATACCTTCAAGTTGTCAACATAATAAACTGTAATTTTTTTTTTACTGTTTCACTGGCAGTACAGAAACATGCTGTCTAAATTTTAAGATTTGTTTTATAAGATAAGTGAAATTTTATTCAGTTTAACTTTTCTGATTAGGTAGTCAAGCATGATTTTGTAATTGTATTAGCTATTTGAGTCATATCCTGTGAGTTGCCCATTCAGGCCCTTTAACATTTTGTTCTATTGGGTTATTTGTCATTTAACTGTCTTGACACTTCTGGTTTGATTGTTTATAATTTATAATTACTGAAGATACTTTCTGTTTTTGACCTCCACCAAACATCAAGTATTGGTAAGGCTATTTGGTAACCTCTCTAACCTGATGATAAGGCTATATTGCTTATGCTTATAAGAAGATATTTCTTATTTTAGAGAACATAGAAAGATCAAGCTGGTGCCCAACTAGAAACTTCAACCTTTTGGACTAGAATTCACATTACTGAAATGTTCTTTGTGTGATACTGGAGGATAAGTTAATCATCAATATCACTCACCTACAAAACCTGCAATCTACAAAAGGAACTTGTCTAAAAGATACATACTAGTGCAATAGTGGTACAAAGGACATGGGAGTAACCAATTGAGTTTTAAGATTTAAATTTAGATTTAAGGCCCACTTAATAAGATGGAACTCATACCTGTCATGGATAAATGGATGACGTGACCAAGAACCTGAGAATAGATAGATCATGGGCCCTAGAGAAAACCTATTGCTACTATTTGCTCTTATTCTGCTAAAGCAACATGACAATAAAATGATTCCTAATGACATATTATTATACCTATATATCAGACAATATTTCTCAATCCTCCTCAGAAAAGCTTCTTATACTAGATGAGGCTTAATACAGAGACCCAAACTGGACATTGTGCAGAACATGAGAGACTATGGAGCATTTAATCTTAAGAGTCTTTCTCAAGTCTCTCACATCAAGGCCTGGAGAGACAAACAGAAGAACAGAAAGAAAGACTGATGGTGGATGGCCCTATGGAAAGAGTTTCTTCTACATTCAACAAGATGATACTCAAAGATTGTAGCAACCCATACATGTTAAAGCAGACAAAATCCCTTCACTGAAAAAGGGAAATAGATGCAAAGTTCTACTTTTAAACCAAGAAAGTATTAACAATTTATACAACCTAGGAAAGGAAAACTTAGTTTTTTTTTTCCACCAATGGAATGTCACTGGATATATTAACCAAATTCAGGGCAGGTACCATCCTCAGGAGCAATCAGCCAACACAAAATGTATTTCATGGTGTGTGTGTGTGTGTTCTTTTTGTTTTGATATATTGGGGTTTTGTTTTGATTTTCTTTTTGTTTTGTATACAAACACACACACATATATAAAAAAACATACTTTCTTTTAAAAAAATTATTTTATGTATAAATGCCTATCTGCACAAATAACTTTATGCCAGAAGAAGGCATCAGATGCCATTATAGATAGTTGTGAGTTACCATGTAGTTGCTTGGAACTGAATTCAGGATGTCTGAAAGAACAGCCAGTGCTGTTAATGACAGAGACATTAATAAATTTTAAAAAATAATTTAAAGCATTAAACAAAAGAACTTGCTGATTTTCTTTGTTTTTATATCACTAAATCTCATCTTTTTCTTTTCTATTTGTGAATACAGCTGATAGTTTATTGAAATAAGTCTTAAATATACATACTTTTTGGCAGCAGATTTATGAACTACCAGAAACTATGAGGTAGGCATTTTAAATGCTGAGAAAATATATTTGCAAATTTACAGGTTTGTTTTTTTCTCAGATAATATGAGACAGATGAGGCAAAATGCAGCTCTTATGAACTATTCAAAAACTAAGGGAATTTAAAAACAGAAACAAAACTCAACAAGATAGTAACCCTGTAAGGGAACATAAGAATGATGCTGTGTCTCAAAAAATCCACTTTACGGGGCTAGAGAGTTGGCCCAGTGTTTAAAGGCACTTATTGCTAAGGACCAGGGTTCAATTCCCAGTACCCATTTGGAGGCTCGACACCTCTTCTGGCACTAGGTCAGCATGTGGTGCACACATATACATGCAGGCATACTACATATACATGTATATGCTCACAAAATAATAAAAACAAATTTAAAAATTTGACTTTAAAAGTCAGAAATTTCATATAGACATTAGTGTTAAAAAAACAATTTTTATGAAAAACATTTCTATACCCACGATGAGTCTCTTCTTGGTTAATAGTTACATTGTCCTAGGCTTTTATCATTTACCAGGCCCCAACCATTTTTGTTTGTTGCTGTTGTTTGTTTGCATCTGGCTTCGAAGAGTGTGGAGTGAGGGTGGCAAAGGTGGAGTCCAAAGCCACATGGAGGTGGAGCCTTGGGGAAGCTGCTTTCTGTTGGGAATCTGAATCTCCTACAGCTTTGGGTTCCTTCTCTTCTGGATTTACCAGGTTTCGTTTATCGAGTGATTGCCCTCCACATCAGCAGCTTCCAGTGAAATGGCCAATGGCTGCCCATTTTATTTCCTCTGTGTTTTCAGATTTTCCCTCTCCTCATAACTAACTCTTCTGCCTAAATTAGGCTGTTGCAGGACATCCTTCCTTGTCTGCCTTCAGCTCTGACTTTAAACATGCATCCCCTCTTGTGGTTACAGGTCTGGTGATTTCAGTCACTTTTCTCCCATGCTATGTCCTAGCTCCTTGCTGAGGTCCAGGTGTCTCTTGTGCTCTGACCTGTAATTTACAGGGTCTCTGAATGTTTTACCTCCACTGTTCTGGTCACATCTCCCCTTTCCTTCCCCCCAAATGCTAAGCTTCCTCCCTGAGCTCCTATTCTCAACTCCCAAACTGAAATAAGACATGCTCTAAGTTTATGGTGGCCTGCTGGGCCTCACGAATCTTTCCATTAACCTTTCCTAAATTCTTTAGGAGAAAAACTGTTTTCACTGTTATTGTGAGACTTTGATTCATTTTAAAATAAACTTTACGTTGGAATGATGTTAGATATGCAAAATATATTAAATATATATATACTTACCCCCCCACACACACAAAATGTATTTTTAAATATAGCTCATTCAGTCTGTATACTGTTGTTGTATGTTTTCACGGGTGACAATTGGTATTTGACAAGACTTTTGCCCACTAGATGAGGACTCCAAGCCCTCCTTAATATTGTATATCATTGACTCTTTTCCATCCATAGAATGGAGTGGCAGTGCAAGGGTCATATAATCTTCCAAAACAAGCAGGTTTTTTGTTGTTGTTGCTGTTTGTTTTGTTTTGTGTATTTAATGACTCTTGGTGTGTGAGTGTGTACATTATTTGGCACTGAGATCAAAACCTAAACCTCAGTACTGGACCTGAAAGAGTACTTAAAAGTTGGTAAAAAGGATAACTTCAGAAACTTCTTTGCATAGCTCCTGTAGTAGTTCTGTGGTTTTGCCTCATCTAAGGGCTATCCCTGAGCCCGGCAAGTGATAACTTTATTTTAACAGACAAGATCTTAGAGAATTTGTAGCTGCTTAACTTTTATTCCCTTGAAATCTTCTATGGTGCATAAGTCTGACTTAATGCACCAGTAAAAAAAAAAAAAAAAAAAAAAAAAAAAATTACCTGACCTAACTGGATGTAGAAAGTAATTTTTAAATTTACTAACAATGTCTCAATAGAGTTTATACATTATCCTCTTTATAACCCTTTGACTAAAATACAGTTTAGATAAATCACAGCTCTGAAAATATCTGCACCTGAAAAATACAATAACAAAGATTATAGGATTTTTCATGAACATCATTCCCAAAGAGTTACAGCCAAATTAATTAGAACCTATTGAGGAAAATAAAACTCAGAGTTGAATTTGTATGTAATTTTCTTTGTCCCGAGGCCAATCTGACTATGTATAGAGAAACAAAACCTGATAAAGAGCACAAATCTTTGGGTTAATTTGATAGCTGAGTTTTGGACCATAACTGTCAGTGCAGTGATTGATAAATACATTAAAACTCTAAGGATTGGCAGTCATAATTATATAATATACAAATTGAACCTCCAAAATGGAGATTTTGGGCATTAACACCAGGCTAGTAATTCACTACTGGCCTTGAAGGGAAGTTATTTGGTTCTTTTACCCTTATTTCTGTGAATGTCGGCACTTTTGCATGTAACTCTCTGGACCTTGGTGGCTGCTGGTTTTGCAGAAAGAGTGGGTGACCAGAGAGACTTGGTAGAATATTTGTTGGTGAATGTACCTAATGACGTGATATTTCCTAACTCTAAGAATTATTGTAATGCCTTTTCTACATAAACTGTGGCTTAAGAATGGTTAAATTATTATAAAACCACAGTGAGATTTTAGTGGTCCAAAGAGTTGTGTTTTTGTGAAAAGGAGAAAGGAATACCAGGAGTATTAAATAAGTTCATTATTTTTTTCATTCTGACAAAAATCATTCCTGTACCATCTCTTAATAGATCTCACAGGACCATTGCTCACTACTTCTTCCTTGGGATCCCAGACATAGGAATTCCTCCCAACATAAAAAAAAAAAATTGTACCCTGGTAACCTTGTTGAAGCTCAACTCAGATCAACTCAGAATATCATAAAAATATTTTGGTTCTTATGAGGTATAATGGACATAAAATACTAAATCTCTGAAGTATACAACCATATATGATTGACAGTTGTGTAAACCTAAAAATTTTGAATGGCTTTAGATAGTGAACATAACCAAACCACCCACAGTGTTTGGTCTCTTCTTCTAGTACTTCTCATCTATTCCACACTGTCCTGCCCCCAACAACTGACAAACACCTCTAACCACAGATTAGTAAACATATCATAGTGTTTTGTCCTTATTACTAGTTTATAAGGGTGTTGTTGTTGGAGTAAGTCTTACACTATAGCCCTAGAATGGCCTGTAATGTACAAATGTCCCCTAGGGCAGTCTCTAACTTGGGACAAGCCTCTATTGTCAGCCTCCCAAGTGCTGGGATTAAAGTCTTGAATCACCACACTTAGCACATTTTATACAATTTTGATTAAGTGGAGTATAAAGTATGTTTTCTTTTTACTGGATTCTTTCTCCCAATATAGTTATTTCAAAATTCCTCCATTAGCCATTTTTTATACTGTAAAATAGCATTGTGCTCTATGAATACAGTACAATTTGTTTAACCATTTACCTGTTGATAACATTTGTTATATTATGAGTTTAGACTTTTATTCAACAAATGAAGTACACATCTTTATGCAGAAGTTTTCTTTCATTTATCTTAGGTAAATACAAGGGCTAAAATAGCTAAGTCATATGATGTATAAATATTGAATTATTTTCAGAAACTGAATTGTGCCCTTTTATATTCCTGTAAATTGGTTGTGAGATTATGTCCCCTAGAAATGTCAGGGAAGCTACAACCATGAAGTCTCATCAACCAAAGTGCCTAAAGGAGACCCAAGCAAGTACTAAGCCTTATTAAATGAAAATTATTATTATACTAACTTTATAAACTGGAAAAGTTAAATAGCTTGACCAAATTCTTTATCTTTAAGTATCAATACTAGATTTTTTTTTTAAGTTTTTGAAATCACGTTTACTATTAACAGTTAGTTAGGTAGATTTCTTTTTATTTATTTATTTTTGAATAAAGTCTCATTTTTATACATGTATCCCCTTTTTCAAACTCCCTTCCCCCTTCTGACCCCTCCAGATCACTATCTCTTTACCCCTTCTCCTCATCTCCTCCCCAGAAAGGGCAGGAGATCCCAAGGTGGCTTAGTTGAGCATCTACTCCAGGCAAGTCCGATTTACTAGAATTTTAAGCAAAGATGTCTCTCCAGAAGTTATGTTATTAACTTCTGTGCTAAGTGTCTCTTAGGTCATAAATTTAGTATTTTCTTGCCATGGGGATGAATAATTAGTTATTTTTTGTGTGCTATATTCTTTCTAAATAGAGACAATAAGCTCCTTTTGGGTGTAGCATCTTACATAGAATTGTAGCATGGTTAATTGAACAATAAATACTAATTTATATTGAATTCTACCTTCAATCATTTATTATTTGCTCTTCATTTATAAAAGTATGACATAGTGTAACTTGCAATAATATATAAGTACAAAACTGCTTTCCTCAACGAAACTGAGATAAATGTGTAGAAAATACTTTTGAGTGTACCTAGGCACTACTTACACTTCTCAATAACATTTTCCTTTCATTTCCTGGACTTTGTTTTCATTTACTTTATCAGTACTGGTGAGATTAAATTAGTTGCCCATAGCCACAGGTCAAGTATGAGACTCAAGCTATTGCACTCATTTGGACTAGACTATCTTGTTCCTGGGTTATTATGATAATTCCTATGTCCAAGTTTGTATTCTGCCCTGCTTTTTGCCCCCCAAGAACAAGCTGTGTTCTCTGAGCCACAATTCATTTCTGGTAAATTTATATTTTGCTTAATTAGCCAAAACTGACTTCTACCAAACAATTCTCATCAATCTTCAAGGAAACCTGGACAGAAAATAGGAGATAATATTGGCTTTCTTTTTATCTAAGACAGCTGAGACTGTGGCAAATAAGCTTAAAAACAATAAACACCGTAAATCTTAGCTTTGAGCTTTTTGGGAAAAAGGAAATTATGAGTTTCATAAGCCTTTTTAAACTATCAGAAAAAGAATCAAATAAAATCACTAGCAGAGAAAATCTTTTTCTTGCTTGAAACTTGGAGAAAATGATAAACTAGAAAATGTCCGTAGGTTGTTGAACAACACAGTACAGTTGGCCTCTTCTGTTGTACCTTCACCAAGCACCTGCCTTAAGTTACTTCCCAGAATTCTTTACATTAACCCTCTAATGCCAAAGCCCAGGGCTGGGAAGACAGTTCTGTGATACCTTGACTTGTAATTGTGGCAGGAACCCAAGAAAAGCATGGCAGTCAGACTTCCCTGTGTTAGCACTTACTCACTGAGTGTTCGAATGCACCCTGCGGGGTGGTGTGTGTGTGTGTGTGTGTGTGTGTGTGTGTGTGTGTGTGTGTGTGTGTGAAAGCAAAACAAAGGAATCAGAAAACAAAGCCAACTATTCCATTCAATCCCCTTCTCTATTGCTCTAATATGGTCCTAGGAATAATTACTTCTTCATTACATTGAAACAGCTAAAAATGTCTGATAAAGATTCAGGAGAAAATTTGTGGAGAAGTCATCTCAGTTAAAGAGGAAAGAACATCTAATCTTTAAATATTTAATTATAACCAGAGGGAAACAGAACCTTAAATGACTACCATTCTATAAAGTCTTTTAACTGAGCTCATGAACTTTTCTATTTTTACTTTATTTTGTTTCAAAGAGTCCTGATTAGATCTCTTTACATTAAGCAGTTTGGGGGTGGGGGGGGGTAGAGAGAATCTTAAATGAGATGGAAGTAGAAAAAACAACAGGAAGTACCAAGGCTTCAAGAGGAAGTAAAATGAGAAGTGTAATAAGAAGTACCCAACTCTCCAAATGTACTCCAGAGAGAGATGGTTCTGAGAGACTGCCTGGTGCCTTTGTAAACAAAGAGGAAGGACTTAGCATAAGCAAAATGACAGGCGCACAGTTCTTTTAAACAGGTTTTTAGTTTGTGCAACTGAAAGAATAGCATTAGTACTCCTAAAAGCTCAGAGAAAATGCAGACACAGAGCAACAGGCAAATAAAACAGAAAGTGTGAAAAAGACAGGGTGCTGTGTGTTTGGGGTGATAAAAGCTAACTAGCCTGATTTAATAATTTATATTTGTGAAGCTAAATAGATATATTAAGTAGATCATGAATTTATGAAAAAGAATGATCCATTTTTAATCTATAAAAGCCAAGCAGGGAAAATATAAATATTCTAATAAAAGTTCTTTCTTTCATACATTACATCCTGACTGCAGCTTCCCCTCCCTCCACTCTTTTCAATTCCCCCCCCCACCTTCCCTCGCCTCCAAATTCAGTCCTCATTTTCCTTCAAAATAAATAAATAAATAAAATAAAATAAAGCAGGCTTTCCAGCGATACCCACTAAACGTGGCCTAAGAAGCTGCAATAAGACTATGCGCAAATCCTCATATCAAGGCTGGATGAGGTAACCCATTTGTTGGGAAAAGGGTCTCAAGCACAGGCAAAAGAATCAGAGATAGCTCCTACTCCCACTATTGGGAGTCCCACAAGAACACTAAGGTGCTCAACCATATGGTTTATGCAGGGAACCTAGTGGAGACCTAACCTATACAGGGTCTGTGTCTCTTGTTTTAGTTCTGTGAGCCCCTATGAGCCATGCTTAGCTGATTCTATGGGCTATCTTCTTGTGGGGTCCTTGACCCATCTGGCTACTACGTATCCTTTCCCTTTCCTGGGGTTTTTCCACCTGTCAGAACAGCTAAGATCAAAACTGCAAGTGACAGCTTATGCTGGAAAAGATAAGGATCAAGCAGAATACTCCTCCATTGCTGCTGGGAGTATAAACTTGAACAGCTAATACAGAAATTAATATTGCAATTCCTCGAAAAAAGAGGAATCTATCTTCCTCAAGCTCCAGTGATATCTGACTCTTCATTCTACCCCACGGTCACTCACTCGACTATGTTCATTGCAGCTTTATTCACAATAGCCAGAAACTGGAAACAACCTAGATGTCCTCAACTAAAGAATGGACAGAGAAAATGTGGTACATTTGCAAACAATGGATTTACTACTCATCTGTTAAAAACAATGACATCATGAAATTTGCTGACAAATTGATGGAACTAGAAAAGATTGTCCTGAGTGATGTAACCCAGACCCAGAAAGACAAACATGGTATCTATTCACTCATAAGTGAGTATTAGCTACAAAGCAAAAGATAACCATGCTACAATCCACAGATCCAGAGAGGCTAAATAACAAGGAGAGCTCAAGGTGAGCACACATGGATCTTCCTGGGAAGGAGAAATAGAAGAGATTTTGCAATGGGACTGGGGACAGGTAAGGATGGGAACAGGAGAGATCAGTCAGGGGGTGGGAAGGATGAAAGAAGAGAGTGTTGGGAGAGATGACTGGAATTGGGAGACCTTTGGAGACAATGCATTGCCAGTGCATTGGAAACACCTTAGGATTTATGAGAGTGACCCTAGCAAAGCCTCCTAGTAATGGGGGACTCAGAGTCCAAATTGGCCATCTTTTATAGCAAGGCAAAGCTTCCAGCAGTGAGACTGGAACATCTACCCAGCCATAGTATGTTTGTCCTACAATCTGTCCTTTCTGAAAAATATGTTGAACCATTGGCATCTCAGAACTTGTAGGAGTGGTCAACTAATGACTGGTCCAAGTTGAGACCCATGCCAAGAGAGGAAGCCCATGTCTAATATTGTCTGGATGACAGAATAGCCCAGAGACCCAGGTAGAGCCGATCATGATTGGAAAAAGAGAAAAAAAGGCAATAAAATGATTCTGAATGATATTCTGCTATATTCATATACAGTGCCTACCCCGAAGGTCATCAGAGCAGCATCATCCAGCAACTGATGGGAGCAGTTGCAGAGACCTACAGACAAACACTAATAAAAAAATTCTTGTTGGCTAAATCTGAACATATAATAAAGTAAGATGACCTGAGGAGAATTACTGTTTATAATCAGGAAAATTGAAGATTATAATGTGCTACTCAGTCCACTTTGAACATGCCTTAATATTATAATTAAAATATATTTACTATGTGACCCAGTAGAGAAAAAGATTTCTCACCCTTAGACTGGAAGTTAGAATTTGAATCATATGCCTCTAGATTGTTCCATATGCAAGGGAAAAGGAATAAAACCAGAATGAGAAATAATTGTCAAGTAATTGGTAATATTTGAACATATTCTACATTTATTCTTATGATGAGGTTCCAAGTACTACGTAAATGCTTCTTCTACTGATTCATTGCTGAAAGAGAATTCTTTCTTATTTTATGACTTGAGTTCCAAAATGCAATCCAAAATAATAGTATTTTGTTCTTCTCCTTTCCTGTGGTCTCAACACATTTCTAAGAATTAGCTAAGCCTCATGGTGAACATTATTTCCACATTACAAATACAAAAGTTAGAGTACTGAGAATTTAACTAGTGCTCTAGGACTGTGTTGTAGAGGAGTTTGGAGCAAAGTGGTTTTTATGAATGAATGTATTACTCTGATTATTCTCCAGCACTTGCACAAAGTTAAAAGTCTCTTAGAATTTTTCTTTTCTTTTTTCTTTTATGTTGATGTTGAATAATATTTGCTTGGGACTTTGTGACTGTCTCAGCCATTATAGTTGGTAAAATTAATGTACAAAGGAGACTTCTTTTAATACTTGGTCGCTATTAGGATGATGAGTATAATTTAAAAAAAAACATTTGGGAAAAAAATTAAAGAAGCTTAGAGTATGGTATTTTTTTTTCCACCTGAAATGTCAAGATGAGTTGTAACAGAAGAAGCATCAGTATACACTGGGTTGTGGACAAAGTATGTGGCCTTCATAATTTTTACTTTATTCTTCAAAAATAGAACTTATTTATATCCTTCTATGCTCCTTCAGAATTTGGCATAAGCTCTGCTAAAGTTGTTTTCAATGTCTTTTCCCAGGACAGCATCATTAATACTAGCTGGAAAATGGTTATCAGATATTCACCCTTCTGCTAGAGTTTCTGAATTGAAAGGCAGGGTATGAGAAGCCATTAGATCATTCAAGGGCCCCCAAAGGATGGTCATCATACCTTCAAGCTGACTTCTATTTGTTTAGTATTTGTTGTAATTAGGGTTTACAATGATTGCTCCAGCAGCTCTCCAAGGCCTGCAGATGTGTCCTCTATCTCCCATACTGCTAAAGACGTAGAGTTCATAGTATTTTGCATTCATCGATTCAGTGTGTTAGTATATAACACCAATCATGTTTTAAAATATGTGCTGGGAAAATGGCATTGTTTTCTCTTGATAGTAAACCCTAGAAATGTAGCATCAGTTTTCAGAGTACAGTTTTCCTTTTACCAGCCTCAGTGGTTTTTGCTTGTTGAAAGGGCAACAGTTCAGAGTGTAGGGTGTGAATCAAGACTGATTGACAGTAGCTACTGTCTCATTCTGCCATCTTCTTGGGCTTTGGCCAAGTTCTTTATTTAGCCTTTCGTGTCTGAGTTTCTAACAGAAAAGATAAGTCATAATGACCACTTTGTCAAAGTGTTATATACCTGAAAACCTAAATGTAACACTTAATAAACAATATGCAAATGCAAATGTTTTTATTACACAATTATCAATTTTATTGTATACCTTGAGGAATGAAAGGTTTTTTGTGAATAGCCAAAAGTATTCCATAATTTCTCTGATAAAGAAAAAATATAATGTTTCTAATTCAGAAATAAAAAACTCAGTGGACTATTATATACTCCCCAAATTGTGCAATTGATTAAATAACTTTAAAAAAAACACAAAATTAACTGTACAAAGACCCTTAAAAGAGAAACAGCATGCTGCCAGAAAACCAACCATTCTCTTGAAACCTGAAGGCCTGAGTTGGAGCCTGAATTTCTATTTATGGCTAAAATTTGGTCTTGGGGACTAGGACAAAGCACGTATTGCTAAGGAAAGCTGAACCTCATTTTCCCACTTTTATAAAGGAAAAGCAATCATATTTTGTAGATGAGTTCATTTCACAGGCAGTCATAAAGAACAAATAATGAACATGAAGCTGTCTGTGAAATGTGGAACACTGCATAGATACGAGATGTTTTGTTGTTGCCATTGTAAAGCTGAACCATCTGTCAGTTGTCACCTGCCAATATGTTTATTGTTTGTTGTGGACCTGCTTTATCCTTAGAGATGTCAATCAAATGCAAATTGAGTAGGATCCATGATGATGAAATCCCTTCTCCTGAGAATCAAGTTCAGGACTCAGAAACACTTCTCATGTACTAATAAAATGATTTGGGGTACCAATGACTTCTGCTATGACTATGGGCCTGCTTGGATTTGTATTGGTGTCCATGAGGTGCATGGCTTGCACTGCATCATGCAGAACTATCAGATGTTCTGCATTTGAAGGGAAAATATAATTTCTAACTTCCTGTCACTATAGCCTTAGTTAATCAGTTCCCTGGTGCTTCTCTTTATGACTCTGGGCTGTTCAGTAGCTCTGTGGTAAAGCTACATCCTCACAAGACCTTTGATTTTATTTGAAGTTTTCATGCTCTTCCTTGAATTTTCTATTTTTTAATATTTATGAATGGCACCATAGACTTGGTGGCAGAATTAAAATCAGCCAAGAAATCTAAGAGCTATGATCTGGCTGGTTTTCTAACAAAACCACTGCCAACAGCCCTTTCTCTTTGCTTGCTTTCAAGGTTAAAACAGAATGCTGCCTGTGAGATGTCTCAGTGAGTAAGAGTACTTGCCACCAAGCTGACAGCCTGATCTGCGTATAATCCTTGGGATCCACAAAGTGGAGAAGAATAAGGGTTCTGACATACACTTATATAATGTGGCACATCTGTGCTCTACCCCAAATAATACATAAGTATAAAAAAGTAACAGAATATAAGACCCATGCTTCAGATGTGCTTCTCTTCCTTTTTTTAACTGACTGGAGGTTCAACATAGACATTGGATGCTGACATCCTGTTATATCATGGCAAGGTTCCACAAAAAGGCTTTCAAGAGCATATGCTGGGACCTTTAGCTATAGACTCCTGATGACAATTATCACTTATCCACTGAGAGAATGCTGCTAGAATGAAACTTCCTGAAACAATGTTAAGGAATAAAAACAAAATGGGCTGGGACTATAGAGCTGAGGCAGCAGTATAATAAAGGAGCCTGAGAGAAAAATCAAAATGGTATTTGTGGCAGGATGATTGGTATATTGATTTTTTTGTACATTTTCTGGTGTTCTTCAAATTTTATATAATGAATGAAAATTACTTTAGTGAAATTACAGTAAAAAATTAATAGTCCTGTGGTGTGAAGCATTCAAAGAAGCAGGTCAGCCTCCTTAGCCTCCTTCATCCTTCACCTCTAGAGGATGGACAAGAGGCTGGGCTGGTGGACACAGCAGGTGTTTTCTGCAGTGCAAACTGGGCTATATCAGAACTATCACCTTAGTGCATAAGCATTTTTTAAAGTCCCAATACCAATATTGTTGCAGTAATTCCTTCCATTTTCAGTCATGTACAATAAGCTTTGAAAACCTGAATTAAAATTTGCAGTTTCCTCCACATGATCATAGGTATGTTAAACATAAACACAAATATAATCACATGAAAATGAATATGTTAAACTCACCTAAAATGAACTGGTTATCACAATATGCATGCTGTCTTTCTGCCTCTTTCTCTATTTGTCTGTCTGTCTGTCTGTCTCTATACTATATATACATAAACTATAAAAATAAGATAAGTACAAGTTGCAAGGAATAGTAGTGTCATTAGGTATGAGGAGAGAATAAAAAAAGGTAATAGAGGGAGGATATGATTATAATATATTGTACAAAAGTACAACATTGTTGAAAGTTTTTGTTTTCTTTTTTTCCTTCTTTACTTTGTATTTATCAAAAAAACAGTAAAAAGAATTTAAAATGCTGAAAAGTTAACAATAACTATAAAGAGGATAAGAATCATAAGCATGGCTTTTCAAGGGTGGTAATGCAAATAAGATTGCTACACATATATTTACTTTGTGTTCAGCTTTCCCTCTGAATTTTTTTTTCCATCCCTGTATATCCTTATTCAAGGTCCCTTCCCCCTCCGACCACATCTGGTCGTTTTTCTTCTCTGCAACTCCCCATTCTCTCCCTGGGCAGGGAGCAGACAGTTCTATGGGCCCACTGACCCAATAATGCTTGGATCAGTCTCCACTCCTGGCCAAATCCAGTTTTGTTCCCCCCTCCCTCAAGAGTGAATCGGATGTTCCTATAGTTGGAGTGGGGTTTGAAGGGTCAGTCCAGGGTGTTTCTGATCCCAAGCTGTTCAGTGGTTGTAGTTTGCCGCTTGGGCATGTTTGGCTTTTTTTCTTGTTTGTTTGTTTAGAGGCCACTAGTGAGTGAGTACATCCCCTGCTTATCTCTCTGAGTTTGTGATACTTCGCTCAGGAGAATATTCTCCAAATCCATCCATTTGCCTGCGAATTTTAGGATATCATTTTTCTTACTGCTGAGTAGTATTCCATTGTGTATGTACCACAGTTTATTAATCCATTCTTCAGTTGAGGGACATCTATGTTGTTTCCAGGTTCTTGCTATTACAAATAATGCTGCTATGAACATAGTTGAGCTAATACCTTTGGAGTGTGAATGTGCCTCTTTAGGGTATACACCCAGAAGTGGTATTGCTGGGTCCTTGGGGAGATTGATTCTCAACTTTCTGAGAAACCACCATATTGCATTCCAAAGTGGCTGAACAAGCTTACACTCAAACCAACAATGGAGGAGTGTTCCCCTTGCTCAGCATCCTCTCCAACATAGGCTGTCATCTGTGCCTTTTATCTTAGCCAATCTAACAGGAGTTAGGTGGTATCTCAGAGTTGTTTTGATTTGCATTTCTCTGATGGCTAAAGATGAAGAGTACTTTTTCAGGTGCCTTTCAGCCATTCATAGTTCCTCTGCTGAGAATTCCCTTTTTAGATCTGAACCCCATTTTTGATAGGGTTATTCAAGATTTTGGGCTCTAAATTCTTGAGCTCTTTATATACCTTAGAGATCAGTACTCTATCACTTGTAGGGTTGGTGAAAATCTTTTCCCATTCTGTAGGCTGGCATTTTGTCTTATTGACAGTGTCCTTGGCTTTGCAGAAGCTTCCTAGCTTTAGGAGATCCCACTTATTAATTGTTGTTCTTAGTGCCTGTGCCACTGGTGTTATATTTAGGAAGTGGTCACCTGTGCCAATTTGTAGAAGTCTGTTTTCCACTTTCTTTTCTATCAAGTTCAAAGTGGTTGGGGTTAAGTTGAGGTCTTTGATCCACTTGGATTTGAGTTTTGTGCAGGGTGACAGGATCAGATCTATTTGCATTTTTCTACACACTTCCTTCCAGTTATGCCAACACAATTTGTTAAATATACTATCTTTTTTTCATTGAATGTTTTGGGCCTCTTTGTCAAAGATCAGGTGTTCATAGGTTTTTGGGTTAATGTCTGGATCCTCAGTTCTATTCCATTGGTCCACAAGTCTGTTTTTGTGCCAGTACCAGGCTGTTTGTATTACTGTACCTCTATAGTATAGCTTGAAGTCAGGGATGGTGACACCTTCTGAGGTTTTTTTGTTGAGTAAAATTGTTTTGGCAATCCTGGCTTTCCTGTTATTCCAAATGAAATTGAGTATTGTTCTTTCAAGGTCCAAAAAATATTGTTTTGGGATTTTGATGGGCAGTGCATTGAATTTGTAGATTGCCTTTGGTAGAATTGCCATTTTTACTATGTTGATCCTACCAATCCAGGAACATAGGAGAGCTTTCCATTTTCTGATATCCTCTTCAATTTCTTTCTTCAGTGATTTAAAATTTTTGTCAAATAGGTCTGTTACTTCTTTGGTGATAGTTACTCCAAGGTATTTAATACTATTTGCAGCTATTATGAAGGGTAATGTTTCCCTTATTTCTTTTTCAGCTCTTCTATCTTTAGTGTATAGAAGGGCTACTGATTTCTTTGAGTTAATCTTGTATCCTGCTACATTGCTGAAGGTGTTTATCAGCTGTAGCAGTTCCTTGGAAGAATTTTGTGGGTCACTTATGT